>JAGKPW010002200.1:20000-47500 GCA_019926035.1 Melaleuca alternifolia | reverse complement strand
TTGATTTCTCATACACAGCCCTCTTTAATTCTAATGGGTTTCGAAGAAAAAAAAAACCTTTCTTGGTACATAACCTGAACTAGGTAAATCCATGAAATCAATTCGGTTATTTGTTCCTATTTTTAATAAGCACCTGAACCTTGAATTACCCTATGAATCATCAATATGAATCATCAATGAATCATCAATATGAATCATCAATCAGATAGATCAATCTTTTGAAAGAATTTTTCAAGGAGAAAGGGATCCTTTTTCTCGATATCAGTTGATCCATAGACTTCCTCCTCTTGGCCGATCAACTAATCTTATTCTTGGATCTTGTTCGTAAGTTGAGAAAATCAATGTATTCATTTCTATTGTATTAAACGACTCTACTATATCTATATTTCATATTTTATTTTTTTATT
Source organism: Melaleuca alternifolia (assembly GCA_019926035.1). Lineage (NCBI taxonomy): Eukaryota > Viridiplantae > Streptophyta > Magnoliopsida > Myrtales > Myrtaceae > Melaleuca > Melaleuca alternifolia. The sequence continues at coordinate 47,093 of JAGKPW010002200.1, read as the reverse complement.
TTCTTTTTTATTATATTTCCTTTTAAATAGAAAACTCTAGAGTATATCTTTCGAAGCAAAAAAGAAAATTTGAATATTTTTTTATTATTTCATTTTTTATCAGTCAGAAAGAAATGAGAAGTGAATTTCCTATGTTTGTAAAAAAAATACAATTAAAAAAAAAAGGAGACTCAAAATGAACGTATCTTTCTCACATCCATTCTTCACCATCCCATTGTTGGAAAAAAGATATTGTATGTATCAATATCAAAATATTTGGATTTGGTACATGAAGATATGATCTAATAGATCTATCTTATCTATAGAAATGGATCTTGTGTTCTGGAATTAAAGAAAGATATTGAAAAAAAAAGGCTCTTGTGTTGTGACTTTAAATAAACTTTTCTCTATGAAGGAACGAAATATCAATTTATTCCTCTTCAATATCCTAGGAACAAGAAAATGGAATCGGAAATATCGACAGATTTTTGCGGAGTCCAAATAAATAGGAAATAAAAAAAGATCCACTCTTACAATTTAATCTCTATCGAATTTGAATATCAGAATAGTGGATATAGTCATGATTCCATGAGCTAGGTCTACTTACTTTTTATTTTTTTTTCTTGATTTCTAATTTTTAGAATCGATTTGATTGGAATAATGGAAAATAGGAATATTTGACAATTCAAGAGACGACTTATCTCAATCTTATCATTATTCATTATAATAAACATAAACAAGTGTTCCACTTTATTTTATAAATATAATTACTATAACTCATGATAATGATAACTTATCATCATAAAAATGATAGAGTTAGCTCTTTTTTTTATTACAAATAGCAACAATATCTCTATTTTCCATTCATATATGAATAGTCGTGATAGAGTTTTATGAAAAAAAAGCCCCTTATCGGATTTGAACCGATGACTTACGCCTTACCATGGCGTTACTCTACCGCTGAGTTAAAAGGGCCCATTTGATTCAATTCCTGAATTAGTTCCTACTATGTCTATCTATATATATATATTATATAGATATTTCTTTCTATAGATTCTATCTATAGAAATCTATGTAGTAGACTATGAATGGCTAGTGTGGTTCATTCAGTAACGAAAAATTGGACCTACCTTACCTAGGTAGTATAAGGTCAAAATTAGATTTGATAAATATCAATGCAATGAATTGTTTCAAGGCTGACCCTAATTAATTAAGAAAATGACTCCCATTAAAACGAAATTCATTTGAGTGAGATTATCTACCAATTCGACATAGATTCAAAATATTTTATCGAATCATATGATGAAGAAATTGAATTTGTTCCCTGAATCAAACAAATTTTTAAAGAAAAAATTTCGATAACTTTTTGATCCCCCTCCCCATATTTCAAAATGGGTCGTTTGCTAATTTCCTAGCTTGTTGTGAGATAGAGATACTTCTATCTCATCGGAAGGAGTGAATCAATGAATGAAAGTGGAAGAACTGGAGTTTAACTCCCTTTTCTTTTCCGGGCAGACCAATCACTTCCTGAAAGGATCATTACTTCTATTTCTTTTTATTTTATTTCTTTTCATTAAAAAATTCTTATTTTTTTTCTTTGAATTAATATTGAAATTGAATAATGAATCCATAGAATATTCATTCTATTTTATAGAATAGAATTCAAAATAGATTTATTTATAGAATGGTGATTCGAATGAATGATTAATATAAATGACGAATTTCAAAATTTTATGGAATTTTGAAAGACAGAAAGATCTTTCGGGTCGAGTCAGACCATTCCATTATATTGAGAATTTCAAAAAACTATTCATACTATACCATGAGCATAATATAGTATGATGGCGGTCGGGCAAGTATGCCGCCATCGTCTAGTGGTTCAGGACATCTCTCTTTCAAGGAGGCAGCGGGGATTCGACTTCCCCTGGGGGTAGGGTACTATGAAAGGAAGTTGATCATGGATTATCAATAAGCATAGAATTGACTCTTCCTGGGTCGATGCCCGAGCAGTTAATGGGGACGGACTGTAAATTCGTTGGCAATATGTCTACGCTGGTTCAAATCCAGCTCGGCCCAAGAATTCGCTGATCCACCATGAAATGATATAGCCCATTTGTTCTTCATAAAAAATTCCGGCTACGAAACTAAAGAATAGAGAAAAGTACGATTTTCTGATATATCCCTACCACTTTATTTGCTCTGTTCTATTTATTTTATTTGTTCGCACAAATTCCTATTTTTTTACTAAGAATCTAATTTGATAATATCAGAATCTCTAAGTAGAAAGTGTAAGTAAAAGAATTTTTTTTTCATTTAAAGATTGATTATCACTCGATTTGGCAATAGTAAAAGGATTACTAGTAATCTGTGTCGCTCTCACTAAAGTGACCATCCATGGCATGGAGATATCAATATCTCACTCAAGTCTCTGTTAATCTTTGCACCATGGCAATTCGAATAAAAAAAGAAATGGTTTAAATGCAATCATAAGAGTATGTATACTCCATACTTTATTTCCTGGGGATTGTAGTTCAATTGGTTAGAGCACCGCCCTGTCAAGGCGGAAGCTGCGGGTTCGAGTCCCGTCAGTCCCGACGGAATCAAATCCAACAAAAATACATTAAATCATCTCTCCATTTGGATGTGAAAAGAGATACAAATAAAATACTCGAATTTCATTCCCAACAGGGATTGGATTTCTTTTATTTTTCTTTTTTTTGTTTAGCATTTCTCATCAAAGAAATATACGAATTTCCATTCCATCAATCAATCTGATTGATGGGATAAAGACATATGTGGATTGTTACGATTATTGGTAGTATCCTATTTAGTTTAGGATTCCAAGAGATATCGATACCATACTGGGTCTGGCTTTTTCAATTGCTTCTCATCCGTGTAATAGAATAGAGTACTATATATTTACCGGGAACCCATGTACAAATAAATGTACGATACAAAATGAATTTCACATAATTTCTTTGATAGAATACTTTGAACTTTTATTGTAATATATGCGTCCCGTTTCATTTTTAATCCAAAGAAAGAGGATATATATATTAATAAAATAAAGATCAAAGAAAGATCCAACCTCTCCTTAGAGAGAGGGGATGAATCATTTTTTAAGGGTACTGTCGAAAAAAGAACAAACACTAAAATAGTGTGATGGAATATTCGATTTTTTTATACCTTAAGACTCGGTTTCTTTTTATCATACTTATTTCTTTTTATTTTCCACAAAAATGAAATCATTAAAAAAGAGTACATAAGCCCTTCTTTTCTATTTTACTTATATTGTTTGTTTGGGTTTGTAACCAATGGAAACGTAAGAGCGATCAAATGATATGTCATCATATGAGATTGTACAAGGAAGGCGGTAGGTTATAGAAAAAACAAGAAAAGAATGAAGAATGAAAAAGAAGGAGAAATTCAAATAAAAAAAGAAAAGTAAAGGGGTTGGATCAGGAATCCAATTTTGGATTCGGTAGGGATAAAAGATCTTCCTATGTTATACTATTCAATTCTCGACGATTAATTGATTTGATAGCTCAGATATTGTTATTCATGATATTGATCTGATTTAATATCATCAAGGTGTAATTCATCCCATTGAATTTACAGGCGAAAGATTTATCATCTCTATGGGATTAAATCGCGAGTTATTGCCAAATAAAAAAAAAACAATGAGATTATGGAAGTAAATATTCTCGCATTTATTGCTACTGCACTCTTCATTCTAGTTCCTACTGCTTTTTACTTATAATATACGTAAAAACAGTCAGTCAAAGTGATTAATTTGAATTGAATCAAATTTGGCTTCTCAATGATTGAAGAAATAAAAAAAAAAGATTTTCATCTCGCGTCTTAAATGAAATGAACGGACTCGAATTAGCAGTATAGTATTCTATGAGATCCGATAGTATGGTAGAAAGATTCATATATTTCTTTCTACCATAATAGCTATTATTCTTATTGTAATTGTAATTTATTGTAATGTAACAAGTTGTACTGTATAAAAATATAAATAATATAGATTAATATAGATTAATCTATAATATGTATCTTTTTGATATATGTATTGATATATGTAATGTACATAGCATCCCAATTCTATTTCTTTGCTTCATCTATTTAATTTGTCTTGATTCCAATCAATCTAAAACAATTGAAATGCTATTTTCGTAATAGTAAGTACGCTTCGAAATCCTAGATTTATAATTATTTTCAATATTAATCCCTGTATCCATCGAAAGAATCAAATCCATGGGCGAAAGAGGTTCTGGCATATAGTATATTAAAAAATGAAAATCGATTAATTTTCTTTTGGCATTCCGAAGAAGTAATTGATTGAGCAGTTAACAGATGATCCAAGAAGTTCTCTGGAAATTTCTTCGAATTTCGAAAAGGAATAAGAAAATCCACTATTTTATTTAAACTCTTGAACCCTGATATAAAATGAGTCAATAAAGCAATGCGTAGTCTCTCCTTGGACAACCACTATGTATATGTTGTTTCCCATAGAAGGTACGTATCCACTTAATATAATAACAGAACATTTTTCTCTTAATAAAAATCAAATAAAAAAGAAAAAGGCTTTGTAAAACGATCTATAAAGCAATCAATACAGTTTCATTCCTCACCTCAATTAGTAGTACCTCTAGAGTCCACTTCTTCCTCATACTACGAGTGAAAGAGAAAATGTAAAAACTACCATTAAAGCAGCCCAAGCAAGACTTACTATATCCATGTAAATTATGTTCCCTATCTCTATGAAGGAATTATTCCATTATTGTTCACTAATAATAGTGGAATCACTAGTGTAGAGTCAAAAAGAGATTCTGACCCAACACCTTTGATCAAAGGCTTTAATAAATCTGCTTATAATAAATTCTTATAGGATATTCTTTTTCTAGTAGAATCGGAAAACGTTAAGCACAAACAAAATATGCAGTGACTCATTTCGAAGTATCAGGGCAATCCTCCTAAGATGTAGGAATAATACGACCTATTCTATCTTTTCTTGTCTTTATCTTTAGAAAAGGTATAAAAATATGAAAAATACAATGTCAAGATAGATCGTTATCTATCACATACTTTTATTTCCCATTTGATCTAATTCTTACTGTCTAAGGGTTGTCTCTGTGTAACAATCGTAGGACCACTTATTCCATCCTTGACTAGGTTTTATTGAATGAAAAGAAAGAATTTCTATTTTTATTTCCATTTTATAAAGCCAATTTCCCATCGAATTGGTATTGGATACCGAGGACTTAGAGACTCTCCTGAGTCTGTATAGAAAGTATCTTAAGCCCTTTCCACAACCACGAATTCGATTTTCCGTCGGACTATCCAATCTAATTCAGGACCCGGTAATTAAACTCTACATTAGTAGTGGAAGGGAATCAAGAAATCTTTATATGAGAGCCCTTCCACCACTATAATATGTCCTTGAATCCTAGGGGCAAGGATTTAGAGCACTTTCGCTTTCGAGAGCCCAACTTCCAGATGTTTATAACCAAGCAAGCAAGTCTCAAGAGTCCTTTTACTTTGTTTGCTTCTGCTGGGGAAAAAGTCAGCGAGCTATATCAGCAAAACGAAATAAGAGATTTCGAGTTTTTTCTTGATCAGGCGACACCCGGATTTGAACTGGGGAAAAAGGATTTGCAGTCCCCCGCCTTACTGCTCGGCCATGCCGCCAAAATGTATGATACCTTAGAAAATAGATGAAAAAGGTCTCCCTTTGTTTGCGTCGGGTAGGGGATTCCTAAACTTCTTTTTTTATTGGACTTGCATCTTGAATCCCGTTTTCTTAAATTGAACCTTTGCCCGAAAAGAAAAAAATCCTTCGTTTTTTGGATTGGATCCATCCCTTTGGTTGTATGTATAGTATCTCAAAATCTAAATATCTAAAAATTTTCCCTCTCTTTTTTATATTGATATTGAAAAATGGAAAAACCAAATGTGGTTTTCAGTCACAAAAGCCAAAATTTAGGACAAATTGGAACCATTAACTATTAAATGTGACTGTAAATTCATGAACGATTCTTGGATTTGAATCCAAGTTTGTCTTTTCTTAATCCTAATGATAGAAGACAATCCAAATTGATACATAACTAATCAGTATTTCTTTTTTTCCATAAAAAAAATCCTTCCCAATTTCCATTATAACATCAAATAGAAGTATATGTAAACCCCAGTACATAAATTGTTATACAAATATCTAATTGGGTATCATATCTATATATGACGCCTATAGAGAATTATCAGTAAATTGTAGTGCTTCAATTTTTCATTCAATAATGGAGTAGAAAATGGAAATTTTGATACATCATAGCAAGCGCTGTCCCGAATAGAACTTCAATAAAGGAGGAAACATAGATAGCTGTCTACACATGGTTAATAAATACAAACTTTATTACTATGTTACGTCCTTCGATCGTATTCTACTAAAAAAAGGTAAAAGTTTCTCTCTTTTTTTATGTGAATCATTTGTTGAAAAATAGAATCCATGAAAAAGTTAAGTGCTAAAAAAATATCAACTCTGTATTTTTTATGATTATAATGTCTTTATATCATCGAACAGATTAAATCCCGAATCCATTTATTTTTCTGGTACCCAATTGGATTCGAATATGTAATATCATAATAATGGTACCCAACAGGAGATCCTTTTGAACAACCTGTTATAATAGGAAAGTCTTATATCTTGAAATTAATTCATCAAGTTGATGATAAAATACACGGACGTTCTAGTGGACATTATGCATTTGTTACACAACAACCCCTTAGAGGAAGGGCCAAGCAAGGGGGACAACGGGTAGGAAAAATGGAGGTTTGGGCTCTCGAGGGATTTGGTGTTGCTCATATTTTACAAGAGATGCTTACTTATAAATTGGATCATATTAGAGCTCGTCAAGAAGTACTTGGTACTACAATCATTGGGGGAACAATACCTAAACCGGAAGATGCTCCAGAATCTTTTCGATTGCTTGTTTGAGAACTATGATCTTTGGCTCTGGAACTGAATCATTTCCTTGTATTTGAGAATAACTTCTAGATTAATAGGAAGGAAGCTTAATCGGAACGAATCCTAATTTTTCTTCTATGATTGATCCGTATAAACATCAACAACTCCGAATTGGATCAGTTTCTCCTCAACAAATAAGTGCTTGGGCCAATAAAATCCTCCCTAATGGAGAGATAGTTGGAGAGGTGACAAAACCCTACACTTTTCATTACAAAACCAATAAACCGGAAAAGGATGGATTGTTTTGTGAAAGAATTTTTGGTCCTATAAAAAGTGGAATTTGTGCTTGTGGAAATTATCGAGTAATTGGAGATGAAAAAGAGGACCCGATATTTTGTGAACAATGCGGAGTCGAATTTGTTGATTCTCGGATACGAAGATATCAAATGGGATACATCAAATTAGCATGTCCAGTAACCCATGTGTGTTATTTGAAACGTCTTCCTAGTTATATCGCGAATATTTTAGATAAACCTCTTAAAGAATTAGAAGGACTAGTATACTGCGATGTGTGATTTGATCGAAATTCTAATTTTACAGATTTGAAATGAGAAATTGTTATCCCAGTCAATCGAATTGGGATGCCCCAGATCTGACATGTCTCGTGAAAGGAGTAATATGAAGAGTAGAATTATGGGTGTATAAAATATTCCAAAGGGGATTGGTCTATGGTCGATTCAGTAAAAAAGAAATAGTCATTTTTAGTTGGACCTCGTGAAAAAAGACTTCTTTCTTTTGTGAAATTAATCATGAATTTCTTTTAGAAGGAAATGAAATTAGGTTTATGTATGTTCAAGTAGCAAATATGTCATGGTTGCAGGAGTTTATCCATCGCATATAGGCTTTAAGGACATCGTAGCATAACCGTCGAGGTGATGTCAGGACCTAAAAGATCGAATGGAAGGATACATAGACGAGTAAATCCCTTATGAATTACAACCCTTAAAAGGATTATCGTTCAAAGGGAAGTAGACTACTCAAGAATTTCACATTTCATTTATGCAGTAATTTATAATGGAATAAAGAATTCCAAAAATCTAAATAAAACGAAAAAAAGAATAAATCAATGAAATGTTGCTCGGTCTTCACTGCTAACTTGAGTAAGGAGCAGATTTTTGGAGGTTTTTCGAGAATTTGAAAGCGAAAACCCCTTTTTTATTTGGTGTAACTACTTGAGCCGGATGAAAGGAAACTTTCACGTCCGATTTTGGAGGGGGGAGATCCTATAGGATCCTATCCCAATTTTTCTTTTGCTAGGCCGATAACTAAAAAACCTACTTTCTTACGATTATGAGGGTTATTCGAATATGAAATCCAATCCTGGAAATACAGTATCCCACTTTTTTTTACTACTCAAGGCTTCGATACATTTCGAAATCGAGAAATTTTTACTGGAGCGGGTGCTATCCTAGAACAATTGGCCGATCTCGATTTGCGAATTATTATAAATTATTCATTGGTAGAATGGAAGGAATTAGGAGAAGAAAGACCCGTGGGTAATGAATGGGAAGATCGCAAAATTGGAAGAAGAAAGGATTTTTTGGTTAGACACATGGAATTGGCTAAGCATTTTCTTCGAACAAATATAGAACCAGAATGGATAGTTTTATGTTTACTACCAGTTCTTCCTCCCGAACTACGACCCATCATTCAGATAGATGGAGGTAAGCTAATGAGCTCGGATATTAATGAACTCTATAGAAGAGTTATTTATCAGAACAAAACTCTTACCGATCTATTAACAACAAGTAGATCTACACCAGGGGAATTAGTAATGTGTCAAGAGAAATTGGTACAAGAAGCCGTGGATACACTTCTTGATAATGGAATTCGCGGACAACCAATGAGGGATGGTCATAATAAGGTTTACAAGTCCTTTTCGGATGTAATTGAAGGTAAAGAGGAAAGATTTCGTGAGACTCTGCTTGGCAAACGGGTCGATTATTCGGGTCGTTCTGTCATTGTCGTAGGACCCTCACTTCCATTACATCGATGTGGATTGTCTCGGGAAATAGCAATAGAGCTTTTCCAGACATTTGTAATTCGTGGACTAATTCGACAACATCTTGTTTCGAACATCGGAGTTGCTAAGAGTAAAATTCGGGAAAAGGAGCCCATTGTATGGGAAATACTGCAAGAAGTTATGTAGGGGCATCCCGTATTGCTGAATAGAGCGCCTGCTCTGCATAGATTAGGCATACATGCATTTCAACCCATTTTAGTGGAAGGACGTGCTATTTGTTTACATCCATTAGTTCGTAAGGGATTCAATGCAGACTTTGATGGGGATCAAATGACTGTTCATGTACCTTTATCTTTGGAGGATCAAGCGAAGGCTCGTTTACTTATGTTTTCTCATATGAATCTCTTGTCTCCAGCTATTGAGGATCCCATTTCCTTACCAAGCCAAGATATGCTTATTGGTCTATATGTATTAACGAGTGGGAATCGCCAAGGTATTTGTACAAATAGGTATAATCCATGGAATCGCATGAACTATCAAAATGAAAGAACTTATGATAATAACTATAAGTATAGAAAAAAAAGAACCCTTTTTTTGTAATTCCTATGATGCAATTGGAGCTTATCGACAGAAAAGAATCAATTTAGATAGTCCTTTGTGGCTTCGATGGCGACTAGATCAATGCATTATTGCTTCAAGAGAAGTTCCTATCGAGATTCACTATGAATCTTTGGGTACCTATCATGAAATTTATGGGCACTATCTAATAGTAAGAAGTGTAAAAAAAGAAATTATTTGTATATACATTCTAACAACTGTCGGTCATATTTCTCTTTTTCGAGAAATCGAAGAAGCTATACAAGGGTTTTGTCGAGCCTACTCATTTGGTACCTAATCATATGGTATCTAAAGTAAGTAATTCTATGACACCAGTGCGAATTTGGGTCTCTCCGGTTCAACTAGGACCCTAGTTCCTGAATTTCTATGTGAATTAAGATCGAGAAAAGGAAGTTTTCCAATCATTGACTCAAACTCATTGTCGAATCCCAATAGCAGAATATGGAGTTACTTATAGCAGAACGAGTCAATCTAGTCTTTCACAATAAAGTAATAGATGGAACTGCCATTAAAAAACTTATTAGCAGATTAATAGATCACTTCGGAATGGCATATACATCACACATTCTGGATCAAGTAAAGACTCTGGGTTTCCAACAAGCCACTGCTGCATCCATTTCATTAGGGATTGATGATCTTTTAACAATACCTTCTAAGGGATGGTTAGTACAAGATGCTGAATGACAAAGTTTGATTTTGGAAAAACACCATAATTATGGGAATGTACATGCAGTAGAAAAATTACGCCAATCCATTGAGGTATGGTATGCTACAAGTGAATATTTGCGACAAGAAATGAATCCTAATTTTAGGATGACAGACCCTTTAATCCAGTCCATATAATGTCTTTTTCGGGAGCCAGAGGAAATGCATCTCAAGTACACCAATTAGTAGGTATGAGAGGATTAATGTCAGATCCTCAAGGACAAATGATTGATTTACCCATTCAAAGCAATTTACACGAAGGACTATCTTTAACATAATATCATTTCTTGCTACGGAGCCCACAAAGGAGTTGTGGATACTGCTGTACGAACATTAGATGTTGGATATCTTACGAGCAGACTTGTTGAAGTAGTACAACACATAGTTATACGCAGAACAGATTGTAGAACCATCCGAGGGGTTTCTGTGAGTCCTCGAAATGGGATGATGCCGGAAAGAATTTTCATTCAAACATTAATTGGTCATGTATTAGCAGACGATATCTATATGGGCCCACGATGCATTGCCATTCGAAATCAAGATATTGGAATTGGACTTGTCAATCGATTCATAACCTTTCGAACACAACCAATATCTATTCGAACTCCCTTTACTTGTAGGAGTCCATCTTGGATCCGTCGATTATGTTATGGTAGGAGTCTTACTCATGGTGACCTGGTCGAATTGGGAGAAGCTGTAGGTATTATTGCGGGTCAATCTATTGGAGAACCAGGAACTCAACTAACTTTAAGAACTTTTCATACCGGCGGAGTATTCACAGGTGGTACTGCCAAACATGTACAAGCCCCCTCTAATGGAAAAATCAAATTCAATGAGGATTTGGTTCATCCCACACATACGCGTCATGGGCATCCTGCCTTTCTATGTTCTATATACTTGTATGTAACTATTGAGAGTGAAGATATTCTACATAACGTGACTATTCCACCAAAAAGTTTTCTTTTGGTTCAAAATAATCAATATGTAGAATCATAACAAGTGATTGCTGAAATTCGCGCGGAAACATACACTTTCAATTTGAAAGAGAGGGTTCGAAAACATATTTATTCTGAATCAGAGGGAGAAATGCACTGGAGTACCGATGTGTACCATGCGCCTGAATTTACATATAGTAATGTCCATCTTTTACCAAAAACAAGCCATTTATGGATATTATTAGGGGGTTCATGCAGATCCAGTGGAGTCCCTTTTTCACTCTACAAGGATCAAGACCAAATGATTCTTCGTTCGAGAGAAAGAGAACAAAGATCTATTTCGAGTCTATCAGTGAATAATGATCAAATGAGATACAAATTATGTAGTTCTGATTTTTCTAGTAAAATAAAAGAAGATAGGATTCCTGATTATTCAGAACTTAATCGAATCATATCTATTGTTCATTGTAATCTCAAATATCCTACTACTTTCCATGAGAATTTTGATTTATTGGCAAAAAGGCGAAGAAATCGATTTCTCCTTCCACTCCACTCGATTCAAGAACAAAAGAAAGAATTAATGCCTCATTCAGGTATCTCGATTGAACTACCGATCAATGGCATTTACGTAGAAATAGTATTCTTGCTTATTTCGATGATCCTCGATACAGAAGAAAGAGTTCGGGAATTACTAAATATGGGACTTTAGGGGTTCATTCAATCGTTAAAAAAGAGGATTTGATTGAGTATCGAGGAATCAACGAATTTAAGCAAAAATACCAAATGAAACTAGATCGATTTTTTTTTCATTCCCGAAGAAGTGCATAGTTTACCTAAATCTTCTTCGATAATGGTACGGAACAATAGTCTGATTGGAGTAGATACACGAATCGCTTTAAATACAAGAAGCCGAGTGGGCGGATTAGTTCGAGTGGAGAGAAAAAAAAAAAGGATTGAACTGAAAATCTTTTCTGGAGATATCCATTTTCCTGGAGAAACAGATAAGATATCCCGACACAGTGGCATCTTGATACCCCCATGAACAGGAAAAACAAATTCTAAGGAATCCAAAAAATTGAAAAATTGGATCTATGTTCAACGGATCACACCTACTAAGAAAAAGTATTTTGTTTTAGTTCGACCCGTCGTGATATATGAAATATTGGACGGTATAAATTTAGCAACACTCTTCCCCTCGGATCTGTTACAAGAAAGGGATAATATGCAACTTCGAGTTGTCAATTATATTGTTTACAGAAATGGCAAACTAATTCGGGGAATTTCTGATACAAGTATTCAATTAGTTCGGACTTGTTTAGTTTTGAATTGGGACCAAGACAAAAAAAGTTCTTCTATCGAAGAGGCTCATACTTCCTTTGTTGAAGTAAGTACAAATGGTCTTATTCGAGATTTCCTGAGAATTGACTTGGTGAAATTCCCTATTTCATATCTCCGAAAAAGGAATGATCCCTCGGGATCAGGATTGATCTCAGATTCAGATAATGTGTCAGATCACACCAATAGCAATCCCTTTTATTCCAAGGCAAAAATTCAACAATCACTTAGACAAAATCAAGGAACTATTCGCACGTTGTTAAATAAAAATAGGGAATGCCCATCTTTGATAATTTTGTCATCATCAAATTGTTTCCGAATGGGTCCATTCAACGCTAGAAAATATCACAATGTGATAAAAGAATCAATTAAAAAAGACCTTATAATTAAAATTAGGAATTCGATTGGTCCTTTAGGAACAATCCTTCCATTTTTAAATTTTTATTCATTTGACTATTTAATAACTCATAATCCTATTTTGGTAACTAAATATTTGCAACTTGAAAATTTAAAACAGACTTTTCAAGTAATTAACTATTATTTAATGGATGAAAATGAGAGAATTTGGAATCCCGATTCATGCAGTAACATTGTTTCGAATTCATTCAATTTGAATTGGTATTTTCTCCATCATAATTATTATCATAATTATTTTGAAGAAAGATCCACAATAATGAGTCTTGGACAGTTTATTTGTGAACATGTATGTATAGCCAAAAACGGACCCCATCTCAAATCGGATCAAGTTTTGATTGTTCAAGTTGACTCTGTAGTAATAAGATCCGCCAAGCCTTATTTGGCCACTCCAGGAGCAACTGTTCATGGTCATTATGGAGGAATCCTTTATGAAGGAGATACATTAGTTACATTTATATATGAAAAATCGAGATCCGGTGATATAACCTAGGGTCTTCCCAAAGTGGAACAAGTGTTAGAAGTGCGTTCAATTGATTCAATATCGATGAACCTAGAAAAAATAATTGAGGGTTGGAACGAGCATATAAAACAAATTCTTGGAATTCCTTGGGAATTCTTGATTGGGGTTGAGCTAACTATAGTGCAAAGTCGTATATCTTTGGTTAATGAGATCCAAAAGGTTTATCGATCCCAGGGGGTGCAAATCCATAATAGGCACATAGAAATTATTGTATGCCAAATAACATCAAAGGTGTTGGTTTCAGAGGATGGAATGTCTAATGTTTTTTTACCTGGAGAACTAATTGGATTGTTGCGAGCGGTGCGAACGGGGCGCGCTTTGGAAGAATCGATCTGTTACCGCGCCATCCTATTGGGAATAACAAGGGCATCTTTGAATACTCAAAGTTTCATATCTGAAGCGAGTTTTCAAGAAACTGCTCGAGTTTTAGCCAAAGCTGCTCTCCGGGGCCGTATCGATTGGTTGAAAGGCCTAAAAGAGAACGTTGTTATAGGGGGGATGATACCCGTTGGTACTGGATTCAAAGGATTAGTGCATCATTCAAGGCAACATAAGAACATTCCTTTGAAAACCAAAAAGAATAATTTTTTCGAGGGGGAAATCAGAAATATTTTGTTCCACCATAGAGAATTATTTGATTCTTCTATTTCAAAGAAGTTTGATGATACATCAGAACAATCATTTCGAGGATTTAATGATTCCTAAAAGTGGATTCATATTTTTTTAATTTTAATTAAAAAATTATTTATTTATGGTCATTTTATGTGGTAATCGAAATAAAGATAATAACGAATAGAGGGTAGGGGTTTGGATTGTGTATCGACATCGACACGGCGAATCGTCGGTAGAAGAAAAGGTTCCATCGGAACAATTATTTAGTTCAGGGCAACCTTGTCGCTTTTTTTTTTTCAAAAAAAAAAGCGGAAGTTGGGGGGGGAGAAATGACAAGAAGATATTGGAATATCAATTTGGAAGAGATGATGGAAGCAGGAGTTCATTTTGATCATGGTACTAGGAAATGGAATCCTAGGATGGCACCTTATATTTCTGCCAAGCGTAAAGGTATTCATATTACAAATCTTACTAAAACTGCTCGTTTTTTATCAGAAGCTTGTGATTTAGTTTTCGATGCAGCAAGTAGGGGAAAACGGTTTTTAATTGTTGGTACCAAGAATAAAGCAGCTGATTCAGTAGCACGGGCTGCAATAAGGGCTCGGTGTCATTATGTTAATAAAAAGTGGCTCGGTGATATGTTAACGAATTGGTCCACTACAGAAACGAGACTTCATAAGTTCAGGGATTTGAGAACGGAACAAAAGACGGGGAGACTCAATCGTCTTCCGAAAAGAGACGCAGCTATGTTGAAGAGACAATTATCTCACTTGCAAACATATCTGGTCGGGATTAAATATATGACGGGGTTACCTGATATTGTAATTATTGTTGATCAATAAGAAGAATATACGGCTCTTCGAGAATGTATCACTTTGGGAATTCCAGCAATTTTTTTAATCGATACAAATTGTGACCTGGATCTTGCAGATATTTCGATTCCAGCAAATGATGACGCTATAGCTTCAATCCGATTAATTCTTAACAAATTAATATTTGCAATTTGTGAGGGTTGTTCTAGCTATATACGAAATCCTTGATTAATAATAAGATAAAAATAAATTCTTTTTGGAACTCCATAAATTTCTGGAATCGGTTACTACTCTTGAATCGCATAAAATAAAAGAGATCCAAATTAATGGGGATATTATGTGATTAGTTCGTATCCAAAATAAAAAATTTAAATAAGCAAGTCGAAAAAGAGTTGGTTGAATCAAAATAATTTCCTTTAAAGTTCTATTTCTGTCAGAGGGCAATATGAATGTTTTATCATGTTCCACCAACACACTAAAAGGGTTATACGATATATCGGGTGTGGAAGTAGGCAAACATTTCTATTGGCAAATAGGAGGTTTTCAAGTTCATGGCCAAGTACTTATTACTTCTTGGGTTGTAATTGCTATCTTATTAGGTTCAGCCAGTATAGCTATTCGGAATCCACAAACCATTCCGAATGACAGTAAGAATTTCTTCGAATATGTCCTTGAATTCATTCGAGACGTTAGCAAAACTCAGATTGGAGAAGAATATGGTCCATGGGTTCCTTTTATTGGAACTATGTTCCTATTTATTTTTGTTTCGAATTGGTCAGGGGCTCTTTTACCATGGGAAATTATAGAGTTACCTCATGGGGAGTTAGCCGCACCCACGAATGATATAAATACTACCGTTGCTTTAGCTTTACTCACGTCAGTAGCATATTTCTCTGCAGGTCTTACCAAAAAAGGATTAAGTTATTTCAGTAAATACATTCAACCAACTCCAATCCTTTTACCCATTAACATCTTAGAAGATTTCACAAAACCTTTATCACTTAGTTTTCGACTTTTCGGAAATATATTAGCCGATGAATTAGTAGTTGTTGTTCTTGTTTCTTTAGTACCTTTAGTGGCTCCTATACCTGTCATGTTCCTTGGATTATTTACAAGTGGTATTCAAGCTCTTATTTTTGCAACTTTAGTCGCGGCTTATATAGGCGAATCCATGGAGGGTAATCATTGACTAGTTTTCAAAATAGTCATTTTTTAGTTTAGTCCAGGGTAATGTATGTGTAACTCAAGATAATCTACTTAGGCAAGATCAAAATAGACAAATAAGGTGGATACAATCTATAGGAATAGGAAAAAAGATTATGATATTTTGATTTAGGGAATTGTAAAAAAAAAAAAGGAAAGAGATCTAAAAGATCTTTTTCCTAAAATTCCTGCTTGGCCCATTTAATTTATATAATACCTACCCCAATAAATATTTTCTATTACTATTTTATTTAATAAGAAAAATAATAATAAAAAAAAGAAATATATATATATAAATTTTATATAGAAACAAAAAAAATAAAATAATTATAAAAAATAAAATATATAAATAAAAAATGGTATGAACTTTTACTTTTAAATCAATGAAATACCGATAGTTCTACCTATGCCTATTCAATTTCAATTCTTCGACCTAACGAATTCGTCCATGTAGATTGTATACATGCATAATAATGATAAATAAAAGGAAGAGTAGAATTGATGAAATTCATAAAAATGAATTGGTTAATATGGGTGGGTACAAATTGGGTATACATAATGGAATGGCTAGAATCCAACTCTTGGATGTTTCAGTTTCAAATAAAAAAATTCTAGAATCTGATTGAATCTAAGATACGAATAATTGGTTTACATTATGGAAGAAACCCATGTATATGTGATATTAGATATTGCTACTCATATATGAACTAAAAATAGATCTGATCTAGTCTGCTCTATACTACTATGAATTATGAATTTAGATAGAGATTCCAATAGAAGTCTTTCCCTTTCGTCTATGACTGTGAATTGAATGAATAAAAAGATGAAATCAAGAAAAGAATTCAATTAATGGTTTGGAACAAAGAAATGGAAGAACAAAAGTCGTATGGATTCACAAAATCCCGTCGATAGGAACTAAAAAAGAGATATAAAAGGAGTTCGGATGATTCACTAATATTATTCCATTACTTTAATTCGGAGTTGTTAGTTATTTCATCTGGATGAATCTTAGTGATGGAATAATTAAGTCATAATTCATTGGATGATTGTATCATTAACCATTTTTTTTTGTGAGGAACTTATCATGAATCCACTGATTTCTGCCGCTTCCGTTATTGCTACTGGGTTAGCTGTTGGGCTTGCTTCTATTGGACCTGGAGTTGGTCAAGGTACTGTTGCAGACCAAGCTATAGAAGGTATTGCAAGACAGCCCGAGGCGGAGGGAAAAATACGAGGTACTTTATTGCTTAGTTTGGCTTTTATGGAAGCGTTAACAATTTATGGATTGGTTGTAGCCTTAGCGCTTTTATTTGCGAATCCCTTTGTGTAATCCGAGAAATATAAAAAAATACGTATTTTTATATTATTTTTTTATGGCTGGGGCTTGTTCCTTGTTTTTTTGAATTATATCAATATTTCACTCCTACAATTACTTATTCGTTGGGACACTAACCCCTGGGGAAGGACAGATTTGAGGATGAGGAATTAGCATACCGATTCGCTTTCTTCCTTCCGGTTCGAAACTCTTTTTTTTAGCGAGTGTTACAACAAACGAAGTATTCCCCAATTGAGATGAAACTTGGTCCATGATTCTAATCAGTACTATTCTTATTAGGAATTCGAAATTTCCAATTGACAAAAATCCATTTGGAAATCAACTATATTTTTTATTCTATTTAGAAACAAAGAAATTAAATAAATAAGAATCCAATATATCTAAATATAGAAAATAGATAGATAAATATATAGAATAAAGAAATAAAAAAGAATAAATAGAAAAAACGTGAAGTGATACAAAAAAAATGAACTCTATTCGATTTTTTTATTTTATCTATAAGAGGAGATCGTATGAAAAATGTAACCGATTCTTTCGTTTCCTTGGGGCACTGGCCATCGGCCGGGAGTTTCGGATTTAATACCGATATTTTAGCAACAAATCCAATAAATCTAAGTATAGTCCTTGGTGTATTTATCTTTTTTGGAAAGGGAGTGTGTGCGAGTTGTTTATTTCAAGAATTGGCTGGACCAAACCAGCTGCACTTTTTTCATTATAACTAGTACAAAGGAAAAGATGCATGATCCCGCGAATTACTTCTGAATAAATTAAGTAAATAAATTAATAAATAATATTTAAGAACCATAGCATTTCGTGATTCATTGTTAAATCCACTTTGATTCTCGATTAACCAATAATGTGGGACCATTAATATGGTTAAAACTAAATCGTTTGAAGTTTAAACGTAGCATGGTATTCTTTCTACTACTATGTTAATTTAATACAGAAAGAAGGGTTTCGAAACGAATAATTGAAATTTTTTCTTCGATAGAGAACACTCATGTCGATGAAATTTTTTGAAACCTTTATTGGAAAAAAGGTCACATTCTTTTTTTTATCTTAGCCAATGATGAATCGATGACCTATGTAATGTATAAAGTAAGTAGAATTCTTTGGATTTTTAGAAAAGAAAAAAAGAAACAACTTTGCTGACAATTCCATATTTTTTGTTTGGTCAGAAGAGTCCTCCGAAGATTTCTCCGAATATTATTTTGGTCTTGGATTAGTGATCAGTTTTGATCTTTTTTTTTGGGGAATATCAATAGTGAAGAGAGGATAGGCTCATTACATTCAAAAAAAAGATATGGGAATTTTACATAAGTAATTGAGCGTGAGAGCCAAATGAATTGAAAGATTCATGTTTGGTTCGGGAAGGGATTATGGAAGTTTTGAAATGAATAGAAAGATAATCTACTTTCATTAAGCGCTTTATTAGATAATCGAAAACATAGGATTTTGAATACTATTCGAAATTCAGAAGAATTACGTGGGGGGGCCATTGAACAGCTGGAAAAAGCCCGGGCCCGTTTACGGAAAGTGGAAATGGAAGCGGAGCAGTTTCGAGTGATTGGGTACTCTGAGATAGAACAAGAAAAGTTGAATCTTATTAATTTAACTTATAAGACCTTGGAACAATTAGAAAATTACAAAAATGAAACCATTTATTTTGAACAACAAAGAGCGATTAATCAAGTCCGACAACGGGTTTTCCAACAAGCCCTACAAGGAGCTCTAGGAACTCTGAATAGTTGTTTGAACAACGAGTTACATTTACGTACTATCAGTGCCAATATTGGCATGTTTGGGGCGATGAAAGAAATAACTGATTAGTCCTTCTACTGTAGGCATTATTTTTTTTCGTACAAAAAAGAATTAAGAAATACTCATGATAAGCATTAGAGCCGGTGAAATTAGTAATATTATCCGTGAACGTATTGAGCAATATAATAGAGAAGTAAAGATTGTAAATACCGGTACCGTACTGTAAGTAGGTGATGGCATTGCTCGTATTTATGGTCTTGATGAAGTAATGGCGGGTGAATTAGTAGAATTTCAAGAGGGTACAATAGGGATTGCTCTTAATTGGAATCAAATAATGTTGGTGTTGTATTAATGGGTGACGGTTTGATGATACAAGAGGGAAGTTCTGTAAAAGCAACAGGAAGAATTGCTCAAATACCGGTGAGTGAGGCTTATTTGGGTCGTGTTATAAATGCCCTGGCCAAACCTATTGATGGTTGAGGTGAAATTTACGCTTCTGAATCTCGATTAATTGAATCTCCCACTCCAGGTATTATTTCGAGACGTTCCGTATATGAGCCTCTTCAAACTGGGCTTATTGCTATTGATTCGATGAGCCTTATAGGACGTGGTCAGCGAGAATTAATTATTGGGGACAGACAAACCGGTAAAACAGCAGTAGCTACGGATACGATTCTCAATCAACAAGGTCAAAATGTAATATGTGTTTATGTAGCTATTGGTCAAAAAGCATCTTCTGTGGCTCAGAAAGTGAATACTCTCCAGGAAAGGGGAGCTATGGAATACACTATTGTGGTATCCGAAACGGCGGATTCCCCAGCTACGTTACAATACCTCGCTCCTTATACAGGAGCAGCTCTTGCTGGATATTTTATGTTTCGTGAACGACACACTTTAATCATTTATGATGATCTCTCCAAACAGGCACAGGCTTATCGCCAAATGTCTCTTCTATTACGAAGACCACCCGGTCAAGAAGCTTATTCGGGAGATGCTTTTTATTTGCATTCAAGCCTTTTGGAAAGAGCCGCTAAATTAAGTTCTCCTTTAGGTGAAGGAAGTATGACTGCCTTACCAATAGTGGAGACCCAGTCGGGAGATGTTTCGGCTTATATTCCTACTAATGTAATTTCCATTACAGATGGACAAATATTCTTATCAGCCGATCTATTCAATTCTGGAACCAGACCTGCTATTAATGTGGGTATTTCTGTTTCCAGAGTAGGATCTGCAGCTCAAATTAAAGCCATGAAACAAGTAGCTGGAAAATTAAAATTGGAATTAGCGCAATTAGCAGAATTAGAAGCCTTTGCACAATTCGCTTCTGATCTCGATAAAGCTACCCAGAATCAATTGGCAAGAGGTCAACGATTACGTGAATTGCTTAAACAATCCCAATCAGCCCCTCTCACGGGGGAAGAACAGATAATGACTATTTATACGGGAACGAATGGTTATCTTGATTCATTAGAAATTGGACAGGTAAGGAAATTTCTTGTTGAGTTACGTACTCACGTAAAAACGAATAAACCTCAATTCCAAGAAATTATATCTTCTACTAAAACATTCACTGAGGAAGCAGAAGCCCTTTTGAAAGAAGCTATCCAGGAACAGAAGGAACGCTTTTTACTTCAGGAACAAGTATAGTAGAAATAAATAAATGGATCACTCTTCATAGTTGCTTATTAGTTTAATCTTTACTTAATTAATAATATACTAATTTTATTTTTTGAATTTAAAGGATATTAATATTCTTTAAATTCTTTTAAATAATTTGATATTCGCTCTATTTTCATTTTCTATTAAAAAATGAATAGAAAATACAATATAAGAAAAAACATAAATAATCTAAGCTAAAGGATTTATTATAAGTGTTTCTTACTTAAATCATTCAAAATATCAATATCCTTCTTGAGATATAAATCTCAAAAACAAAAAATAGATGGAAAAAATTG
Source organism: Melaleuca alternifolia (assembly GCA_019926035.1). Classification (NCBI taxonomy): domain Eukaryota; kingdom Viridiplantae; phylum Streptophyta; class Magnoliopsida; order Myrtales; family Myrtaceae; genus Melaleuca; species Melaleuca alternifolia. Next base: position 25,918 of record JAGKPW010002200.1, on the reverse strand, counting down.
CGTCCAATAGGATTTGAACCTATACCAAAGGTTTAGAAGACCTCTGTCCTATTTATTAGACAATGGATGCTTTTTTCTTTTTATTCTGATTTTTTTCGAATTTCCTATCCCTTCTCTTGTTCGGAAAAAAAAGACTATGTTAAGATAAGAGAATTTTGGGAATTGCGTGTTCAATTCAAAGATAGGTCTATCTAATATAGATAGAGAGTATAGAATAGAGCGGGTAGCGGGAATTGAACCCGCATCATTAGCTTGGAAGGCTAGGGGTTATAGTCGATGTTGATTCATCATTTTTAACGTCTCTAATTCAAAACCGAACATGAAACTTTGGTTTCATTCGGCTCCTTTATGGAAGATGGATAAATTCCCAGATATAGATATATCTAAGATAAAACGTGAACGAAATCAAAAAATTCGATCTATAACATCTATTTCAGCTTTTCTGTTTGAATGCATTTTAATTCAAAAAAATTCGCTTTCTAGATGATCCCTCTAGAATAGGGAATAGAGTATTCTATTCTAAAAATATTTCTAGTTACTTCGTTCTCTAAACTAAAATCGTCCTTTCATTTTATTAATTTATAGCTATTTTGCTTCAATCTTTCCTATAGAAAAGAAAAAAAAATGGAAGATTTAGTAACGATTAGAAATACGCCTTTCTATCTTTATCCATGGATCCTTTACTAATACTCATTAAATTGGAAGTATTGATCCAATTAAAAAAATTATGTTTCGCAATTAAATAATCCAATTTGTCAATTTTTAATTGACCCTTGGATAAAAATCACGAGAATATATATTCTTCCTCGAATCCTTCGTTCAGAGGGAAAGGATTTAATCCTTTTAAGAAATAAAAATTTTGTTCGGAATATGAATAAATCAAACCGAGGGATCCCTTAACTATAAAAGGGATTAATAAAACGAATCACACTTTTACCACTAAACTATACCCGCTACAATGCGATTATTGTATATAAATGAAACTTTTGTCGAACAAAAAAGGTAATCGAACGTAATCAAGATAGGATCCAAAACAAAATAATGATGAAAATTATAGCATTGGTGTGTTTGTTTTGGTTTGTCAGTAGACCTAATCAGATTAGCAAGAGAAAGAACAAGTTCTTTCTTTTGCTGGAGGATTTTGGATAGGGTTCGGTAAAACTATTTATGTTATGATATAAGAATGCATTGCACAACAATCCATAGTTCCTTTTTTTTCTTTTACTGGAAAAAAAAAAGAAGAAACAATAATAATATAATAAAAATGACACTTTGATTCTATCGAATGAAATTCCATATCATAGGAATGGAAAGATCCCTTCTTCTAATTGTTGTTTCAATAATAAGTATTTTTGTTTTCAAACAAATCATTTTATCTATGATTTGGAATGGAACAAAAAATGGCCCGGTCAGGTACTCACCAGGCTAGGACGTGAAAAGAAAAAAAGCTCTTTTGGAAGAAGAGGTATTCTTTCTTTTTTATTTTTTGTTATTTGAAATATCTCTTTCGAACCTTTTCTTTATTGAAATGGGATTGCTTATAAAAGTAGTATATATTAAAGTTGTATATATCAATCTAGTAAAAAAATAATAAAGAGAGATAAAGAAAGGATTTTTTTCAAGGCTTACTTTTTGTGTAATGTAAGCATAGTAATTATCCTTTTTCAATTGGGAGAGATGGCTGAGTGGACTAAAGCGTCGGATTGCTAATCCGTTGTACTAGTTTTTCGTACTGAGGGTTCGAATCCCTCTCTTTCCGTTTCCATGGATGACTTGGTATTTTATTTATTTATTTTTCAAAACCTTTTCTTTTTATTTAATAAAATAAATAAGGATGTACAATAGATAAAATCCTAAGTTAAGAACATTGAAAAATTAAGCAAGTAAAAATAAAAATAAAGGCCTTTTTTTTATTCTTCACGTCCAGGATTACGTCCTGGATCATTAGATAGGAATCCAAAGATGAAGAGAGAAACAAAAACTATCACTACTGTGTAAACAAAGAGTTTGAGAGTAAGCATTACACAATCTCCAAGATCTTTTTTTTTTTGAAAAAAAGAGAGAGAATAGATTCTCCATTTTTATACCATATATCCTTTTTTGACACCAATAAACCAAACCAATAAACAAAATGGCTTCTCGAAATCAAAAATAAAAAAGAATTTTTTCAGAAATTCATTTGGAATAAGAGTCGAGTCTTTCATTAAAAAAATATATCTTTTCTATTTTTGGATGACTCTAAAAGGGTTTTTCAATAAATGAAAAAGAATCAGAATGAGGAAAGGAAAGAGGGTGAGTCAGATTTCTTGCAGCTATCTAAGAATTGTTTGAATCAAGGGGTCATGCTGTAAGACTTAGCCGATCTTATCCATTGTTAGAATTTTTTTTTTTTTCGAATAAATTATGTCTAGGACAGTATTCAAAATCTCATCAAAAACTTACAACAGCTTGCCAAACAAAGGCTAAGAGAAAAAAGAGAAGAGGTATTACTGGCATAAAATCTACGATTGGATTCAAAAAAGCGTAGGCCTCAGGCAATTTGGCTAAGAAAAAACTAATCGAATTCGAATAAAGGGTGAAATGAAGACAGATACAAATCAAACTAAAGATATTAAGCATAACAAACATTTTTTTTCTTGGACTTGTAGATAATTGTATTTTGATTGAGTTATTGTTATTGATAATTGATATCCCTTAAAAATGAAAAAAAAGTAAGGTATACCAAAAAATCCTTCTTTGAACTCACCCAATCCAAAATCCTTCAATTCTCAAAAAAGAATAGAAGAAATTCTACTTTTATACAATATCTTAATTGAATTATATGTAATGATCAATAAATTCGGTTTCATTGTGGGATTGGAATTGACGAACAACCAAAAACAATACTAGTGTTTATTAGTATTGAATAGAAATCGAAATGGGGCGTGGCCAAGTGGTAAGGCAACGGGTTTTGATCCCGCTATTCGGAGGTTCGAATCCTTCCGTCCCAAGGAATACCTATTCTTCATATAGATAGAAATATTTATTATCAGAAAGGTTGTCTTTTTGAACTACCTTCTCTACTCTTTGAGAGTCAAATATTGGATATTATGTGATTCTTGTTTCTGATTTTTAATGATTCTATTCATATTCTTCTTTAAATCCTATTTTTTTCACAAATTAAATTCAAATAAGATACATATAGATGGAACTGAATCGAGTTGTGATCTAGGAACATAGATTCGAAGAATTGGAAATAAAGAGAAAAGGGATTGCAAAAGAGGTTGAATGCGCTTTTCATCGTATGTCTATCATCTTGTACTTTGAATATTCAATATTCATATTTAAGTTTAAGTTAGTTACGTCGATAAGCCTTACGTCCCATATAATAAGAATTAATTAACAATGTAAGATATCAATTTCACTAGCGGTGTTTGTACAAATTGGATTAAGAAATAATCAAGTTACATACATATAACATAGCTATTTTCTTTGAACCTCAGTTTTATTTTTAGGTATTTCATTTCGTATTTGATTTGGTTTTCATAAATAATTGTAAATCTATGTAATAATATAGACAGGGGAGTAATTAATACATCCTATATTGTATTGCCCTTGCTTTAAATAAAAATTATGGAACGAACCCCCCCAGTCAAAGAAACTACATATAAAAGGAGGAAATGCTTAATGTATTATTGTCGTTCTATTTCAGTGATATTTTTTTTTGTTTTTTGAAAAAGATTTTGGATCCGTTAATTTGAAATATTCTATATTGAATATTCCTAATTCCTTCCAATGACAATTATTTAGTCTATCTGATAGAGTGAATTCTTTATTTTTTTATTTTCTTTTTCAGTATGAAATGAAAGAAAAAGAGTCTAAATCTTCCTTTACATCAACTTTTTTTTATCCACTTCACGAAAAAAAAGAAATAAATTTCTTTTTCTATCTATCTATATTTTTTTAATCACCGAGGTTTAGGTTAAATTCAAAGATGGATTATTTATGATGATAAATGCAATCTTTAGTAAAACTTTATTCAAATAGTGATATCCAGGTAGTTTTTTTTCAATTCAATAACTATTTGAATTTAATGATTTCTTATGAGTATTTGATATTTGAAGAAGTCTAAGATTGTTGAATATATTCGCTTAAGTAACTTGAAGATACAATGTAGATTCAATACAAATAACTTTTTTCTTCCTAATACTAATAGAATATAATATTTAGAAACCAAATAGTTCAAAATTAATAAAATAATTAATAAATAAAATGAAAATATTGCATTCATCCAAAAAAAAGAAAATCGAGGGTTAAATTGAATTCTTTCTAAGACTTCTTTAGAAACCTTAGAAACCAATGTAACGACCGAACAAATGACTATTCATGATTCCCTAATTAAATCAATTACATATCAGTTCCAAACTAGAGGAATGTTATGGTAAAACTTCATTTGAAACGATGTGGTAGAAAGCAACGTGCGACTTGAAGGACATGATCAGTTGTGGATTCTTACACCCCCCCTTTTCATTATATTCTATAGGAATGAAGGTGCTCTTGGCTCGACATCCTTTGTTCTGTTCCACTAGAAACCTCACCTTGTCTTGGGTTGTAGTGTAAACAGTATGTGATGTAGCTCGAGTAGAAAGTATTGATTCATTTCTTAGGGCAAGGATCTAGGGTTAGTGCCAATTAATAAGTTGGAACAACTTCGTAAGTGTAGTCTATTTTCGATTTCTAAATTGAAAGGATCCAATTCGAGCGAGTTTCAAACCAAAAAAGGAAAATTTGTTGGAATTAGTGAAACTCTTTTGATCAAAAATGTATCGTGCGGAATCGACCGTTTATGATTCTTTGATAGAAATAAATCAGAAAAAGGGGCATGTTGCTGCCATTTTGAAACGATTAAAAATCACCGAAGTAATGTCTAAACCCGATGATTCAAGGAAAAGAGAAAATATTTTGGAACAAGGAAATATCTTTTTTTTAATTGTCTCGACAACTAGATCAAGAATAAGGAGTCCAAATATATTCGGAATGAGACAAAGAAAAAGGGGTTAGAGACCACTCAAAAAATCAAATACCTAAGGGTTTTCTTTTGAGCTATTTCAGAGTTACTCAACTTGAGTTTTGAGAATACAAATTATTATTTTTTTTATAAAGAAAAAGAAGAATAAAAAAGTATTAAATAATCATAGTCTAATTTAAAGTATTAAATAATCATAGTCTAATTTATTTGATTTAATACTTTTCTAGATCGATTTGACATTCGAGTTGGATACATAGACATATCTTCTAATTTCTCGAGCCGTACGAGGAGAAAACTTCGTATACGTTTCTAGGGGGGGCTTCTAGTTTATCTATGTCTATCCCAATGAGCCATTTATCGAATCGTTGCAATTGATGTTCGATCCCAAAGAGAAGGAAGAGATCTTCGGAAATTGGGTTTTTATGATCCGATAAATAATCAAACCTATTTAAATATTCCTGCTATTCTATATTTTCTTGAAAAAGGCGCTCAACCTACAGGAACTGTTTATGATATTTTAAAGAAGGCGGGAGTTTGTTTCTCCATAATTTCTTCTGAAAGTCAATTAATGAAATAAAAAAGAAGAGGGAGTGGGTGATTCGTATATAGCTTTGTATAAGTATAAGTTTTTTCTATTATACTTTCCCCACTCCCCTCCCCTTTTTTTGCTCTACTTATACTTTTTTTATTGTATTCTTTTCTAACTATTCATATTGACAACAGTGTATTGAACAAATATAATTCGATCGTGTAGAAACAGATCCATTTATCTTCCTTATATTTATCTTCCTTAAATTTCGTTGTTTTACTTGATTTCATTCAAAAAAATATCTATATATAGGGGTTCGATCGATTTGTTTTGATACAAACAAGAAGTCTTTTTTGGTTAAAAAAATGGATAACATAAGTG
>JAGKPW010002200.1:0-12500 GCA_019926035.1 Melaleuca alternifolia | reverse complement strand
CCGATCTGCAAGGACCATGATTGGGAATTTTTTTACCGTCTTTCTCTGAGTAAAAGGCGAAACATAATTAACTTGAATTTGCGACAGCTATTCGAAATCTTAGTTAAAGACTGGATTTGTTATATCATGTTTGCTTTTCGTGAAAAAATACCAATTGAAGTGGAGGGTTTATTCAAACAACAAGGAGCTGGGTCAACTATTCAATCAAGTGGGCTATTGCTTTGCATATTTCCCATATCTTCTCGAGAAACAAGTGGGCTATTTCTTTGCAAAATTGTGCTCAATTTCATATGTGGCAATTCCGCCAAGATCTCTTCATTAGTTGGGGGAAGATTCTGCCGAATCGGATTTTTGGAGGAACATATCGAGAGAGAATTGGATTTGGTTAGACAATGTGTGGTTGGTAAACAAGAATCGGTTTTTTAGCAAGGTACGGAATGTATCGTCAAATATTCAATATGATTCTACAAGATCTAGTTTCGTTCAAGTAACGGATTCTAGCCAATTGAAAGGATTTTCTGATCAATCTAGAGATCATTTCGATTCCATTAGTAATGAGGATTCGAAATATCACACATTGATCAATCAAAGAGAGATTCAACAACTAAAAGAAAGATCGATTCTTTGGGATCCTTCCTTTCTTCAAACGGAACGAACAGAGCTAGAATCAGACCGATTCTCTAAATGCCTTTCTGGATATTCCCGGCTATTCACGGAACGTGAGAAGGAGATGAAGAATCATCTGCTTCCGGAAGAAATCGAAGAATTTCTTGGAAATCCTACAAGATCCATTCTTTCTTTTTTCTCTGACAGATGGTTAGAACTTCATCTGGGTTCGAATCCTACTGAGAGGTCCACTAGAGATTAGAAATTGTTGAAGAAAGAACAAGATGTTTCTTTTGTCCCTTCCAGGCGATCGGAAAATAAAGAAATAGTTAATATATTCAAGATAATTACGTATTTACAAAATATCGTCTCAATTCATCCTATTTCATCAGATCCGGGATGTGATATGGTTCCGAAGGATGAACTGGATATGGACAGTTCCCATAAGATTTCATTCTTGAACAAAAATACATTTTTTTATTTATTTCATCTGTTTCATGACCGGAACAGGGGGGATACACGTTACACCACGATTTTGAATCAGAAGAGAGATTTCAAGAAATGACAGATCTATTCACTCTATCAATAAGCGAGCCGGATCTGGTGTATCATAAGGGATTTGCCTTTTCTATGGATTCTTACGTATTGGATCAAAAACAATTCTTGAATGAGGTATTCAACTCCAGGGATGAATCGAAAAAGAAATCTTTATTGGTTCTACCTCCTCTTTTTTATGAAGAGAATGAATCTTTTTATTGAAGGATCAGAAAAAAATGGGTCCGGATCTCCTGCGGGAATGATTTGGAAGATCCAAAACCAAAAATAGTGGTATTTGCTAGCAACAACATAATGGAGGCAGTCAATCAATATAGATGGATCCGAAATCTGAGTCAAATCCAATATAGCACCTATGGGTACATAAGAAATGTATGGAATCGATTCTTTTTAATGAATAGATCCGATCGCAACTTCGAATATGGAATTCAAAGGGATCAAATAGGAAATGATACTTTGAATCATAGAACTATAATGAAATATACGATCAACCAACATTTATCGAATTTGAAAAAGAGTCAGAAGAAATGGTTCGATCCTCTTTTTTTTTTTTTTCTCGAACCAAGAGATCCGTGAATCGGGATCCTAATGCACATAGATACAAATGATCCAATGGGAGCAAGAATTTCCAGGAACATTTGGAACATTTCGTTTCTAAGCAGAAGAGCCGTTTTCAAGTAGTCTTAGATCGATTACGTATTAATCATTATTCGATTGATTGGTCTGAGTTTATCGACAAAAAAGATTTGTCTAAGTCACTTCGTTTTGTTTTGTCCAAGTTACTTCTCTTTTTGTCCAAGTTTCTTCTTTTTTTGTCTAACTCACTTCCTTTTTTCTTTGTGAGTTTCGGGAATACCCCTATTCATAGGTCCAAGATCCACGTCTATGAATTGAAAGGTCCAAATAATCAACTCTGCAATCAGTTGTTAGAATCAATAGGTCTTCAAATCGTTCATTTGAAAAAATGGAAACCATTATTATTGGATGATCATGATACTTCCCAAAAATCGAAATTATTGATCAATGGAGGAACAATATCACCATTTTTGTTCAATAAGATACCAAAGTGGATGATTGACTCATTCCATACTAGAAATAATTGTAGGAAATCTTTTGATAACATGGATTCCTATTTCTCAATGATATCCACGATCAAGACAATTGGCTGAATCCCGTGAAACCATTTCATAGAAGTTCATTGATATCTTCTTTTTATAAAGCAAATCGACTTCGATTCTTGAATAATCCACATCACTTCTGCTTCTATTGTAACAAAAGATTCCCCTTTTATGTGGAAATGGCCCGTATCAATAATTATGATTTTACATATGGACAATTCCTCAATATCTTGTTCATTCGCAACAAAATATTTTCTTTGTGCGGCGGTAAAAAAAATACGCTTTTTTGGAGAGAGATACTATTTCACCAATCGAGTCACTAGTATCTAACGTATTCATACCTAACGATTTTCCACAAAGTGGTGACGAAAGGTCTAACTTGTACAAATCTTTCCATTTTGCAATTCGATCTGATCCATTAGTTCGTAGAGCTATTTACTCTATCGCAGACATTTCTGGAACACCTCTAACAGAGGGACAAATAGTCAATTTTGAAAGAACTTATTGTCAACCTCTTTCAGATATGAATCTATCTGATTCAGAAGGGAAGAACTTGTATCAGTATCTCAATTTCAATTCCAACATGGGTTTGATTCACACTCCATGTTCTAAGAAATATTTACCATCCAAAAAAAAAAGGAAAAAACGGAGTCTTTGTCTAAAGAAATGCTTTGAGAAATGACAGATGTATAGAACCTTTCAACGAGATAGTGCTTTTTCAGCTCTCTCAAAATGGAATCTATTCCAAACATATATGCCATGGTTCCTTACCTCGATAGGGTACAAATATCTAAATTGGATATTTTTAGATACTTTTTCAGACCTATTGCCGATACTAAGTAGCAGTCAAAAAATTGTATCCATTTTTCATGATATTATGCATGGATCAGGTATATCATGGCAAATTCTTCAGAAAAAATTCTGTCTTCCACAATGGAATTTGATAAGTGAGATTTCGAGTAAGTGTTTACATAATCTTCTTCTATCCAAAGAAATGATTCATCAAAATAATGAGTCACCATTGATATCGACCCATCTGAGATCTCCAAATGTTCAAGAGTTCCTCTATTCAATCCTTTTCCTTCTTCTTGTTGCTACATATATCGTTCATACACATCTTCTCTTTGTTTCCTGAGCCTATAGTGAGTTACAAACAGAGTTCGAAAAGGTCAAATCTTGGATGATTCCATCATTCATGATGGAGTTGCGAAAACTTCTGGATAGGTACCCTACATCTGAACTGAATTCTTTCTGGTTAAAGAATCTCTTTCTAGTTGCTCTGGAAAAATTAGGAGATTCTCTAGAAGAAATACGGGGTTCTACTTCTGGTGGCAACATGCTATGGGGTAGTGGTCCCGCTTATGGGGTCAAATCAATACGTTCTAAGAAGAAATATTTGAATATCAATCTCATCAATATCATCGATCTCATAAGTATCATACCAAATTCCATCCATCGAATCACTTTTTTGAAAAAGACGAGACATCTAAGTCATACAAGTAAAGAGATCTATTCATTGATAAGAAAAAGAAAACATGTGAACGGTGATTGGATTGATGATAAAATAGAATCCTGGCTCGCGAACAGTGATTCGATTGATGATAAAGAAAGAATTCTTGGTTCAGTTTTCCACCTTAACGATAGAAAAAAGGATTGATCAAATTCTATTGAGTTTGACTCATAGTGATCATTTATCAAAGAATGACTCTGGTTATCAAATGATTGAACAACCGGGAGCAATTTACTTACGATACTTAGTTGACATTCATAAAAAGTATCTAATGAATTATGAGTTCAACATATTTTGTTTAGCAGAAAGACGGATATTCCTTGCTCATTATCAGACAATCACTTATTCACAAACCTCGTGTGGGGCTAATAGTTTTCATTTCACGTCTCATGGAAAACCCTTTTCGCTCCGCTTAGCCCTATCCCCCTCTAGGGGCATTTTAGTGCTAGGTTCTATAGGAACTGGACGATCCTATTTGGTCAAATACCTAGCGACAAACTCCTATGTTCCTTTCATTACAATATTTCTGAACAAGTTCCTGGATAACAACTCTAAAGGTTTTCTTATTGATGATATCGATATTGAGGATAGTGACGATATTGATCGTGACCTTGATACGAAGCTGGAGCTTCTAACTAGGATGAATGCGCTAACTATGGATATGATGCCGGAAATAGACCGATTTTATATTACCCTTCAATTCGAATTAGTAAAAGCAATGTCTCCTTGCATAATATGGATTCCAAACATTCATGATCTGGATGTGAATGAGTCGAATTACTTATCCCTTGGTCTATTAGTGAACTATCTCTCCAGGGATTGTGAAAGATGTTCCACTCAAAATATTCTTGTTATTGCTTCGAGTCATATTCCCCAAAAAGTGGATCCCGCTCTAATAGCTCAGAATAAATTAAATACATGCATTAAGATACGAAGGCTTCTTATTCCACAACAACGAAAGCACTTTTTCACCCTTTCATATACTAGGGGATTTCACTTGGAAAAGAAAATGTTCCATACTAATGGATTCGGGTCCATAACCATGGGTTCCAATGTATGAGATCTTATAGCACTTACCAATGAGGCCCTATCGATTAGTATTACACAGAAGAAATCAATTCTAGACACTAATACAATTAGATCTGCTCTTCATAGACAAACTTGGGATTTGCGATCCCAGGTAAGATCGGTTCAGGATCATGGGATCCTTTTCTATTAGATAGGAAGGGCTGTTGCACAAAATGTACTTCTAAGTAATTGCCCCATAGATCCTATATCTATCTATATGAAGAAGAAATCATGTAACAAAGGGGATTCTTATTTGTACAAATGGTACTTCGAACTTGGAACGAGCATGAAGAAATTAACGATACTTCTTTATCTTTTGAGTTGTTCTGCCGGATCGATCGCTCAAGACCTTTGGTCTCTACCCGGACCCGATGAAAAAAATGAGATCACTTCTTATGGACTCGTTGAGAATGATTCTGATCTAGTTCATGGCCTATTAGAAGTAGAAGGCGCTCTGGTGGGATCCTCGCGGACAGAAAAAGATTACAGTAAGTTTGATAATGATCGAGTGACATTGCTTCTTCGGCCCAAACCAAGGAATCCGTTGGATATGATGCAAAATGGATCTTGTTCTATCATTGATCAGAGATTTCTCTATGAAAAATACAAATCGGAGTTTGAAGAAGGGGAAGGAGAAGGAGTCCTTGACCCGCAACAGATAGAGGAGGACTTATTCAATCACATAGTTTGGGCTCCTAGAACATGGCGCCCTTGGGGCTTTCTATTTGATTGTATCGAAAGGCCCAATTCATTGGGATTTCCCTATTGGGCTAGGTCATTTCGGGGCAAGCGAATCATTTATGATGAAAAGGAGGAGCTTCAAGAGAATGATTCGGAGTTCTTGCAGAGTGGAACCATGCAGTACCAGACACGAGAGAGATCTTCCAAAGAACAAGGCTTTTTTCGAATAAGCCAATTCATTTGGGACCCTGCAGATCCACTCTTTTTCCTATTCAAAGATCAGCCCTTTGTCTCTGTGTTTTCACATCGAGAATTCTTTGCAGATGAAGAGATGTCAAAGGGGCTTCATACTTCCCAAACAAATCCCCCTACATCTATATATAAATGCCGGTTTATCAAGAATACGCAAGAAAAGCACTTCGAATTGTTGATTCATCACCAGAGATGGCTTAGAACCAATAGTTCATTATCTAATGGATTTTTCCGTTCTAATACTCCATCCGAGAGTTATCAGTATTTATCAAATCTGTTCCTATCTAACGGAAGGCTATTGGATCAAATGACAAAGACATTGTTGAGAAAAAGATGGCTTTTCCCGGATGAAATGAAAATCGGATTCATGTAACAGTAGAAAGGTTTCCCATTACTTAGCCGGAAAAATATGTGGCCATGAAATAGGGATTAAGTGGAACAGAATTGACTGAGTGGTAGAGTCGTGGAAACACATCTTTCTTCCCTATTTTGGACCTTAGCTCCACAGAACAATATGCTACTGCTAAAACACGGAAGAATTGAATCTTAGATCAAACGGTCATCGCGAATGCATATCTGAGAGAGAGAGAGGAGGAAGTGAGTTGGCATAACTGAAGTTCTTCGAAACCACCGCGAAGACCGGACTTGCTTTTACAGTGTCACAAGACGGATAACTCACTCGTATGCAGACGAACAGCAGATGGATAGGGGAGCGCATCATCGAACCAAAAAACGGAGAGTGACAAATACATCCGATCACCTCTACATCTACAATCGTATCGCGCAGCAAAACCACGAATAATCGACACAAGACGAATCAGTCGCGATACGCTCTGACGGATAGAGAGAGAGAGAGAGAGAGAGAGAGAGGAGAGAGAGAGAGAGTCAGAGTATTTGGCGTAACCTGAACTTTTTCCGAAACCACCGCGAAGTTCCGATTTGCTTTTACCGAACCGTTCACCAAACTGATTAACTCTCTCGGCTGCATACGAACTGCAACATGGACATGGACAGAGCTCATCGAACCAAAAAAAACGGAGATTGACAAATACTCCATCGCCTCTACAATCTATAATCCTCATCGCATGCAGCAATCACGATATGGAGACAACCGATCGCTTGCGAATGCATATTATAGAGAGAGAGAGAGAGAGAGAGAGAGAGAGGAGGAAGTGAGTTGGTTTACCAGAAGTTCTTCAAAACCATCGCGAAGTCCGGATTTGCTTTTACTATTTCACAGAACGGATAACTCTCTCGTATGCAGACAAACTGCATATGGACATGGACGGAGCATCATCGAACTAAAAAACGGAGAGTGACAAATATATTCGTTCGCCTCTACATCTACAATCGCTTCGCATGCAGTAAAACCACGAATATCGACACAAACGATCATTGCGAATGCATATCTGACGGAGCGAGAGAGAGAGAGAGCAAGAGAAGAGGAAGTGAGTTTGCGTACCTGAAGTTCTTCAAAACCACCGCGAAGTCCGGATTTGCTTTTACCGTTTCACCGAACGGATAACTCTCTCGTATGCAGACGAACTGCAGATGGACATGGCAGAGCATCATCGAACCAAAAAACGGAGAGCGACAAATACATTCGAACGCATCTACATCTACAATCGCATCGCAGTTCAGAAATCACGAATATTGAGACAACGTCGATTGCGATGCTATCTAAGAGAGAGAGAGGAGGAATTGAAGTTGCATACCTGAAGTTTTCGACCACCCCAGCAAGTCGGACTTGCTGTTACAGTTTCACCGTACGGCCTACTCTCTCAGATGCAGACGAACTGCATTGGACAGGCAGAGAACATTTGAACCAAAAAACGAAGTGACAAATACATCCCGATCGCCTCTACCCGAGGGAGGGGATCAAAAATCGCATCGCATGCATACAACCACGAATATCCGACATAACGACTCATCGCGAATGTCATATCTGACGGAGAGAGAGAGAGAGAGGAGCGAGAGAGAGAGAGAGAGAGAGAGAGCGAGAGAAGAGAAGAGAGAGAGAGAGATGACGAAGTGAGTTGGCGTACCTGAAGTTCTTCGCAACCACCGCGAAGTCCGAATTTATTTTTACAGTTTCACTGAACGGATAACTCTCTCGTATGCAGATGAACTGCGGATGGACCTGGATAGAGCATCATCGAACTAAAAAATGGAGTGTGACAAAAACATCTGATCCCCTCTACATCTACAATCGCATGCAGCAAAACCACGAATATCAACACAAACGATCATCGCGAATGCATATTTGATGGAGAGAGAGAGTAAGCGATTGACGAGGAAGTTTGTTGGCGTACTTGAAGTACTTCGAAACCACCGTGAAGTCCGTATTTGCTTTTATTGTTTCACCGAACGAATAACTCTCTCGTATGCAGATGAACTGCATATGGACATGGACATAGCATCATCGAACCAAAAAACGGAGAGTGACAAATACATCCGATCACCTCTACATCTACAATCGCATCGCATGCAACAAAATCACGAATATGGAGACAAACGATCATCGCGAATGCATATCAGAGAAAGAGAGAGAGGAGGAAGTAAGTTGGCATACCTGAAGTTCTTCCAAACCACCGCGAAGTCCGGACTTACTTTTACAGTTTCACCAGACGGATAACTCTCTCGTATGCAGACAAACTGCAGATGAACAGGGTAGAGCATTATCGAACCAAAAAACGGAGAGTGACAAATACATATGTTCGCCTCTACATCTACAATCTTATCGCATGCAGCAAAACCATGAATATCGACACAAACGATCATCGCAAATGCATATCTGACGCAGAGAGAGAGACAGAGAGAGAGAGGAGGAAGTGAGTTGGCGTACCTGAAGTTCTTCAAAACCACCGCGAAGTCCGACTTGCTGTTATAGTTTGACCAGACGGATAACTCTCCCTATGCAGACGAACTACAAGATGGACGGGGCAGAGCATTAGCGAAAACCCAAAAAATGGAGAGTGACAATACATCCGTTTCGCCGTCTACATCTACAAACACTCGCACGAAATTGCAGCAAAATCACAAATATGGAGACCAAATGATCATCACACATATGCATATATGAAGGGAAAGGACGTAGGAAGTGAGTTGCGTACTTGAAAGCTTCTTCTGAAACTGCCGCGAAGTCCGGATTTGCTTTTACATTTTCATTCACTGAACGGATGAACTCTCACTCGTATGCAGATGAACTGCAGATGGACATGGAAGAGCAATCTCGACAAAAAACGAGAGTGAGAAATACATTCGATCGCCTTTCCATCTACAATCGCATTGCTTACAGGAAAATCACGAATATGGAGACAAACGATCATCAGGAATGCATATCTGAGAGAGAGAGAGGAGGAAGTGAGTTGGCGTACCTGAAGTTCTTCGAAACCACCGCGAAGTCCAGACTTGCTTTTACTGTTTCACCAGATGAATAACTTTCTCGTATGCAGATGAACTGCAGATGGATAGGGCAGAGCATTATCGAACCAAAAAATGAAGGGTGACAAATACATCCGTTCGCCTCTACATCTACAATCGCATCGAATGCAGCAAAATCACAAATATGGAGACAAACGATCATCACGAATGCATATCTGAGAGAGAGAGAGAGAGGTGGAAGTGAGTTGGCGTACATGAAGTTCTTCGAAACCGCCGCGAAGTCCGGATTTGCTTTTACAGATTCACTGAACGGATGACTCTCTCATATGCAGATGAACTGCATATGGACATGGATAGAGCAATATCGAACAAAAACATAGAGAGTGAGAAATACATTCGATCGCCTTTCCATCTACAATCGCATTGCTTGCGGAAAAATCACGAATATGGAGACAAGCGATCATCAGGAATGCATATCTGAGAGAGAGAGGAGGAAGTGAGTTGGCGTACCTGAAGTTCTTCGAAACCACCGCGAAGTCTGGATTGGCTTTTACAGTTTCACCAGACGGATAACTCTCTCGTATGCAGACGAAATGCAGATGGCCAAGAACAGAGCATCATCGAACCAAAAAATGGAGAGTGACAAATACATTCGATTGCCTTTACATCTACAATCGCATCCCATGCAGCAAAACCACGAACTTGGAGACAAACAATCATCGTCAATGCATATCTGAAAGAGAGAAAGAGGAGGAAGTGAGTTGGCCTACCTGAAGTTCTTCGAAACCACCGCGAAGTCCGAACTTGCTTTTACTGTTTTACCAGACGGATAACTTTCTCGTATGCAGATGAACTGCAGATGGACAGGGCAGAGCATTATCGAACCAAAAAACGGAGGGAGACAAATACATCCGTTCGCCTCTACATCTACAATCGCATCGAATGCAGCAAAATCATAAATATGGAGACAAACGATCATCACGAATGCATATCTGAGAGAGAGAGAGAGGAGGAAGTGAGTTGGCGTATTTGAAGTTCTTCGAAACCGCCGCGATGTCCATATTTGCTTTTATAGTTTCACTGAACGGATGACTCTCTCGTATGCAGATGAACTGCAGATGGACATGGATAGAGCAATATCGAACCAAAAAACAGAGAGTGAGAAATACATTCGATCGCCTTTCCATCTACAATCGCATTGCTTGCAGGAAAATCACGAATATGGAGACAAACGATCATCAGGAATGCATATCTGAGAGAGAGAGAGGAGGAAGTGAGTTGGCGTACCTGAAGTTCTTCGAATAAAACTGCGAAGTCCGGATTTAATTTTACAGTTTCTTTTCTCGTATGAATATTAACTCGCAAATGGACAGGGGCAGAGCATATCGCACCAACAACGGGTGGGTGACCAAATCCATCCTTCGCCCTCGACATCTACAACCGCATCGAATGCACAAAATCACAAATATGGAGACAAACGATCATCGAAGAATGCATATTGAGAGGAGAGAGAGGAGGAGTGATGCGTAGCCAGGGGACCTAAGTTCTTCGACACCGCCGCGACTGTCCGGAATTTGCTTTTACAGTTTCACTGAACGATACTCGCTCATATCAATGAACTCTTCATATGCATTGATAGAGCAACTACGAACCAAAAAACAGAGATGAGAATACTTCATCGCCGTTCGATCCTACAATCGCATTCTTGCGGGAACATCACGAATATGGAGACAAGCCGATCATCAAGAAGCATATCTCAGAGAGATAGAGAGAATGAGTTAGCGTCCTGAAGTCTTCGAAACCACCCGCGTAGTCCGACTTGCTGTTCCCACAGTTTCACCAGAGGATAACTCTCCTCTCGAGTCAGACGAACTGCAGATGGACAAGGCCGAGCTTACGAACCAAAAAACGGGAGAGCGAGAATACATCCGTTCGCCTCACATGCTACAATCGCATCGCTGCAGCAAAACCAAAACCACGAATATCGATACAAACGATCAGACCAAATGCAACTACCCGTAGAGAGAGAAGACGAGAGCGAGAGATGAGGAATGAGTTGTCATACCTGAAGTTCTTTCTGAAACACGCAAGTCCAAACTTGCTTTTACAGTTTCACCGGACGGATAACTCTCTCGTATGCAGACGAACTGCAGTTGGACAGGGACAGAGCATCATCGAATTAAAAAACGGAGAGTGACAAATACATCCGTTCGCCTCTACATCTACAATCGCATCAAATGCAGCAAAATCACAAATATGGAGACAAACGATCATCGCGACTGCATATCTGAGAGAGAGAGAGAGAGAGAGAGAGAGAGGAGGAAGTGGGTTGGCGTACCTGAAGTTCTTCGAAAACACCATGAAGTCCGGATTTGCTTTTACAGTTTCACTGAACGGATAACTCTCTCGTATGCAGATGATCTGCAGATGGACATGGATAGAGCAATATCGAACCAAAAAACGGAGAGTGACAAATACATTCGATCGCCTTCACATCTACAATCGCATTGCTTGCAGCAAAATAATGAATATGGAGACAAACAATCATCACAAATGCATATCTGAGAGAGAGAGAGGAGGAAGTGCGTTGGCGTACCTGAAGTTCTTCGAAACCACCGCGAAGTCCGGACTTGCTTTTATAGTTACACTAGACGGATAACTCTCCCGTATGCAGACGAACTGCAGATGGATAGGGCAGAGCATCATCGAACAAAAAAACGGACTAAAAAACGGATAGTGACAAAAACATCTGATCCCCTCTACATCTACAATCGCATCGAATGCAACAATATCACGAATATGGAGACAAACGATCATCGCGAATGCATATCTTAGAGAGAGAGAAAGGAGGAAGTGAGTTGGCGTACGTGAAGTTCTTCGAAACCACAGCGAAGTTCGGATTTGCTTTTACAATTTCACGGAACGGATAACTCTCTCGTATGCAGATGAACTGCAGCTGGACATGGATAGAGCAATATCGAACCAAAAAATGGAGAGTGACATATATATTCGATCGCCTTCACATCTACAATCGCATTGCTTGCAGCAAAATCACGAATATGGAGACAAAGGATCATCACGAATGCATATCTAAGAGAGAGAGAGGAGAAAGTAAGTTGGCGTACCTGAAGTTCTTCGAAAACACCGCGAAGTCCGGACTTGCTTTTACAGTTTCACCAGACGAATAACTCTCTCGTATGCAGACGAACTGCAGATGGACAAGGCAGAGCATCATCGAACCAAAAAACGGAGGGTGACAAATACATCCGATCGCCTCTACATCTACAATCGCATTGCATGCAGCAAAACCACAAATATCGACACAA
>JAGKPW010002199.1:57500-314208 GCA_019926035.1 Melaleuca alternifolia | reverse complement strand
CTCCGGAAGAGGATTTTTCTCAATATTTGGTTGAGCGACGCTGAAGGTGAACACTTTTGTATCCAGAAGATCCTGGATCTTGTGCTTAAGGGTGAAACATTCATCAGTCGAATGCCCCACTTCACCCATGTGGTAATCGCACCTCTTTGAAGCATTAAAGTTGTTGAATTTTTTAGGATTCGGACGCTTCGGCTCCTGAGAGAGAAAACCCCTTTTCTGCAAAACAGGTAAAACCTTAGACAAAGGCCCCAGAAGGGGAGTGAATTGCCTCCTGTTGAAATGGCGAGGCGCAAATGATCACCCCCCGACCTACCGATTTGTAGAGGCATGAACATTTGAAGGTCCGCCAGAGCTTGGTTGTAAGTATGCTAAGTTTATCTCCGCAGCTTGCTCTTTATCCTTCCTCGGAGTAAACTTCTTTGTTGGCTCATTGAACCACCCATCTCTTATTCCAATCTTGATCTACTCCCTAACTGGAATAAGCTGATTGAAAGTGTCAGCAGTGGTGGCTATCATTCGAGTGCGGTATTCATGAGGAAGAGTTTTGATGAACATCTTCCTCATCTCCATGTCAGAAGGTTCAGGATCAACTTGAGCAGCCAGATTCCTCCACCGGATTGCATATTGCTTGAACGACTCGCTCCTCTTTTTCTCGGCCCGTTCAAGATCGTCTCGGGAAGGGGTAATGTTCGTTATAAATTGATAGTGCTTTAGGAAAGCTTGGCAAACCTCCTCCCAGGTTTGGCAATGGTTTATCCCCTTTGAAATGTACCACTTCAGAGCTGGACCCGTCAAACTTGCCTAGAATGACTAGATCATCAAAGGAGCATTATCAGCATACTGGGTCATTCTCACCAGGTACATTTGTAGATGGGCCATCGGGCAGGTCATGCCATCATATTTTTCAAACTCCGGCATCTTGAACTTTTTAGGCATTTTCACTTTAGAATAGACAGAAAGATCCGTCGAGGACGGGTCTTGAAAGCCTTACAGTTGCTTTAGTTTTTCCTCGAGTTTCTCGAGGCGCTTCTCCTATTCAGATTTGTCATCAGGAATGGTCCTTTTCCCATAAGTAGCAATGGGATCTTCTTCCAAAGGAGGCATTTCCTCATCTAGATCAACCACGATATCTTCTTTTAATTTTGGCAAAGGTGGAGGGGTCGGGCTTAACCGAGCAGCTTTAAACTCCGTGGTCATTTCTTGCATAGTAGCAAGAAACTGCTTCATTTGATCCTCTATATTGGCAACACGATCACGGAGTTCGTTTTGATCGGCCATTTTAGCTCGAGATCACGTGCGGATGGGAGATCGAGAATTACCCG
The DNA here is from genome assembly GCA_019926035.1 of Melaleuca alternifolia. Classification (NCBI taxonomy): domain Eukaryota; kingdom Viridiplantae; phylum Streptophyta; class Magnoliopsida; order Myrtales; family Myrtaceae; genus Melaleuca; species Melaleuca alternifolia. The sequence goes on along the minus strand of JAGKPW010002199.1, from coordinate 312,886 downwards.
TTATCACCTACGAAGAACAAGAAAGGACGGATAAGAATAAATTGCATAAAAGGAAAGACACGGTCCATGACAATGACCTAAAAACCCATTTTTATTCATTTATGAAATTGACCTTACAAATACTCAACCTAAAATAAAGACTCCAAACAAATGACTCAACATAAGACAAATGACTCAACAAAAGCATTTTATTTGGCTCGTTCTATATACAAATGGGAAGCTAATGCTCGACGCAATTGCCTATTCTCCCTAGCCACTTTCTTCATCTGCTGCTCGAGTTCCTCCGCTTTCCTTTTATACCGCTTGGTTTCGGCTTCACGAGTTGGTTTGGCCGTCACATCGGGAATTTTTGGAAACCATTCATCTGGGAATTTGAACTTGCGAATGTACCAGATGGTAGCATGGTGGATCTTCTGTTTCCCTTCAAGCTCATCCTCAGGCCAAATCACACTCTGAGCATGGCAATTGTGCCAAGCCTGCTCGATGTGGTGGAATTCCCCCATGAAGTTGTCTCCCTTGTTGGTAAAGTTGAGTCGGAATAGATCTGGCTTCGGCGGTGGAGGTAGGTCCTGTAGCACTCGAAACTGGCGAACTATTCGGAGCGGATAGTAAGAAGTTGTCCCCGTGATCCCTATCAAAGGAATCGGACCGTCGTCGACATGGAAAAGCCGCGCCTCACGAGCTCGAAACCATCTAGCTTGCCATAGGAAAAATTTGGCCTTTGGATTTCTCAATAAGTTTAACCACTTGGAAAAAGACAGATCAGGAGTTCGATTTTGCAAGACCTTAAACTCCTCGATGGGATGAATAGACTCAGAATAACCACTAATACTTGTGTGTATGGCAAACCCTTTTGTGTGAGAGAAAAACCAGACTTGTAAGAGCTCGATAGGTGCATGAAAGATTTTTTCTTCATTTTCCTTGAATCGAGTAAGCGACAAAAAGGTTTCAGCCAGAATGGCATTAACAAAATTGACACCACTACAAACCTGTTTGACTACCCACGCAATGGATGGATCAATGGCATTCTTTCTGAAAGGGAATATTATGAACCCAACAAAAGCTAGGATAAAGATTCTGTTTCTCAAGTGAGTAGGGGCATTTTCGAAACATTGATCTAGGAAAGAAAAGGGACATGCATGACAATTATCTTTTAGGATTTTTGTCAACTCAATCTTGGTAACCTTGAGGAAATCGGACAAAATAGATTGTGGATCTATTCCTAAAGGTGGGTTAATCAAATCGAGATCCAAAGGTTTTCCTATGGCAAAACTATATTCCTCCAAAGTTGGTGCAAGCTCGTACTTACCAAACACGAACGTGGACGTGTGGGGACACCAAAAATGAGCCAAGGCCTGCATTGCCCCGCTTTGAACATCGATGTCGAGGAGTGGAACCAGTCGGCCTAATTTGCTTTCCACATAGATCCGGCCATTATGATCTATCTTATCCCACCATCGCTTGAGCTCGGCTTTTGGAGCAGGAATGAATCGAACATCGGATCTTCCCATTGTATATAGAATATGACTCGACTCACCTAATTGTCATGGACCGAAAAATAAATAAATAAATAAATAACGAGAGGATAGAATAGAAAACTTACTTTTCGACCAAGCAAACACATAGACATGCACATGAAAAGTGCAGCTCGATTTCTACTCTAAAAGGCTAGCAAAGTGGAGCTACAAGGGTGGAATGACTAGTCGCAGCCTCGCGTACTAAATCAAAGCCCTTGCAACTCCGGCTCAGCCAAAAGGTGATGCCCCAATGCGACGCAGCCTCGCGGGCAGAAGCAAACACCCTTGGCACCAAGAAAGAAAGTTTTCGGGGTTAAGTTGGGCAACCTCTACTACGCGGCCTCGCGGTCGAAGTTGTATCCAACATAACACCATCCTAAGTTATCCTAGTGCAGCCCAGGTCCGGCGGCGGGTTGTGTGTGCCAATGTGTAGTGCTAAAGCAGTAAAGCATGCACAACAGTTAATATCACACAACATGTCCAAGGAAAGCAATTAAATACTTCAAACAAAAATCAACCTGCAAAAACAAACAAAACATGAGTTAGGGATGTAAACGGAATTTTCACTACCAAGCAAAAATTTTGAAAAAAAGAAAGGTCTAAGTCCACTAAAGTTCTTTGAACAAGTCCCCAGTGGAGTCGCCAAGCTGTCGCGACCTCCTCGAAGGTGCACCACCTAAGAGTTAGGCTAATGGATTGTTAAGTATGACTTAACTCGAGCTCTCCCAAGCTCATACCAATTCACGACTTAGGTTTTAATTCTTAAACATGCAAAATTAGATTCAACTAGAGTCGCCACTAATCTATTTGGGATGGGTCGATTAGAAACCCATGTAAAATACTGGGAGTAGTATTTTACACCTACGAACCAGAGATTCTTGAATTCGGGGACTTGAGAACCTATTTCTTCTATTTTCAAAATAATTCGCAAGCAATTTGAATTGACTTTATTCCCTAACATGCATGGTGATCACACAGATGTGCAGACAATTATTTAAATACTCAAAGGAAAAGGACAATAATCAAAGCAATCAAACAAGGAAAAAAAAAACAATCAATTTTTTTGGGGTTTTTTAATATGCATGCAATGCATGTAAATAAATAATCCTATATGCGACTATCCTAATGCAATTCTAAATTAATTAATGAAACCAATTACCTATAGTCAAATAAAACTTAATTTAACTTAGGAACTAAACCAAGTTAATCCCTAATTTAAATTAAGAATTTACGTTAACTATAAATAATATTCTAACATGCTAAAACTAGACTAATATGCAAATGCCTGGAAATCTAAACATAATGACCTAACATGCTTTTAACTATGAAAATCTTAAATCAACCTAGCCAAGTAAAGACATGCAAAAGGACATTTTTTTTAACATTTTCTTATTTATTCCAAATTAATTAAACTAATTAATCATAAAAACCTAACCTAACATGATTTCTAGATTTCTAAATGCAATGATACGAAATCTAATGTAATTCCTAAGTGACATGCAATTTAATATGCCTAAACCTAATGTCATGCTATAACTAAAGTGCAATCTAATCATGATATGCAATATTACCTAAATGCGATTTAATCTAAACATGAAAGATGTAATTCAACATGCAATTCAAATAAATTAAATTCATGCAAAAGGAAATCAAAACAAAGCAATTTTCGCTAATAGAATCAATAAATCGATCTTAAGCCTTAAAGATCAAAATATCGATTCCACTCCCGCTCAATTTATTACCTCGTCTAAAGCCTTATAGACGAAATAAAAAAAATTGATATGCGGTTGCGAATTGGAAATCAATTCCAATTGATAAATCTATTATCTAAAACAAATAAGTTAAACAAAAGAAACTAACATGAAGAAATAAGCAAATTAACATAAAAAGAAATTTTTTTTTTAAAAAAAAGTTTTTACACTTTTTTTTTAATTTTTATTATTAAAATATAAAAATATTTTAAATAAAATAACATAATAAAATAATAAAAGAAAGAAAAAGAACGGGTCGGGCGGCCGAACCGGGTCGGTTTGGCCCGCCCGACCTACGAGCTGACCAGGAAGGGGGGCCCGCGAGAAGCGGGTTGGACTGGGCCGCGCCAGGCCCAGTCCCCTTTTCCTTCCTTCTTTCTTTTATTTCCCCTGGTCCCTGCCTCCTTTCGCACATGGGCTTGCTGTTCCAAGCCCACTCCGGCTTCTGCTCCATGCGGCCCAGCCTCTCCCTACGCTGCAACTCTTCCTTTGCGGGCTCATCTCATGAAGGCCCAACTCGCCCAAAGCTCTCCACAGTCTGCGAATAGGGCCTGATCCGGACTCCATCTCAGCACAAGCTTGGCCTTCCTCCACGCAACCTGCTCCTGTTCATCTTCTTCCTCCCACGCACAGCTCCATGGACAACCTGCAGAGGAAAACTCGGAGCATCTTGCTCGCGATAGAACACGGCGAACGGCGTCGAGACAAATCAAAGGAGACCGACTCTCCGGCGACTCCCCCAACATCAACACGCCCGCACGAGCAGCATGGAATACCCGAACAGAAAGACAAATCCGCAAAGAAAAAGCAAGAACAGATGCAATGCAGGGAAGGGGGGTTCAAACGCTGATTGGGATTTAAAAAAAAAAAAAAACTAGAATGCAACTAACAATCAAAGACATGAAGCCATGATTAGAATCGATGAACAAATCAGACAAGAGATGGCAAAAACCAACGATCAGAACTCACCTACAAACCAAGAAAGGATGATGATTGTTAGGAAAAAACTTCAGACGGCACTTCCTCCTCCTCCTCGTGTCTTCTCCTTCTCTCTCGGTCACTCGTTATTCACTCGATGGAGAGGACTCTCGTAAGCTTTTCCTCTGTCTCCTCTGTATTTCACGGTCTCCTTCGGCGAAGAAGGCTCCAGAAGACCCGTGCGTGTCGTTTCTCTCCTGCAGGTGTGTAGGGTGTGTATGCTTTCTTTCTATTTTGCTTCTTTTTTTTTCCTCTAAAGGTGCTCTGCTCGGTTCAAAACTTGTCCCCCTTAATGCTCGTCCGACCCCCCTTTTATAATGGTTGAAAAATATATCGGTCAAATCTTTAGAAGATTTGACCGATATACTTTTTGTCTTTAATAGGGATTTGGTCCGATTATTGCGGATTCAACAGGGATTGTCTTTCTACCTTTTTTGAAAATCTAATCAAAACTTTCCTCTCTTTTTTTTTCCCAAATGCTTCCATTCCTTTTTCTTTCTAAAATATATATTATGCCCATCCAACCTTCCTAAGATGCAAGATGCAAATATATAATGTGTATATTTTTTAGGAAATCAAATGAAATCCAATTTTTATGCAATCTATATTGAAAATTAGGTGTCAACAGCTGCCCCTCTTTGAAGGTGAGCTCGCAGAGGTTGCATTCAAAGACCAATTGATACCTAATTCTGACTATACAAATGCAATGCATGATATTTTTGTTGAGATTGACTCTCATTTTCTAATGTGATTATGACATGGTAAATGCAAATGAATAAAAGGAGATAGAAACATACCTGACATTACTTACCTGATTGGCATGACAGACCAAGGTATGTATAAGCTTTGAGATTATCCTCTTGAGGCCCAAGCACCTGCTTCAATCACAGAAGAAAGACAGTGAAAGAATCTGACTCGTTTGCTTGAAGTCCGAACCATTACTTTGGTCACAACAGAGGCAAACGATGAAAGAGACATGAATTGCTTGAGGCCCGAGCACCTGCTTCGGTTGCCACATAAGCAAAACGGTGAATGACCTGGATCGCCATCACATAGGCGAAACGGTGAAAGATTCCTTGCAAGACCTGGATTGCCCAGAGGCAAAACGGTGAAAGACCTGGATTGCTTGAGGTCCGAACCCTAATTGGGTCACCACAGAGGCAAAACGGTGAAAGACCTGGATCGCTTGACACAAGTGAAACGGTGAAAGATTCCTTGAAAGACTTGGATTGCATAGAGGCAAAACGGTGAAAGACCTGGATCACTTGACACAAGCGAAACGGTGAAAGATTCCTTGAAAGACCTGGATTGCACAGAGGCAAAACGGTGAAAGACCTGGATTGCTTGAGGTCCAAACCCTAATTGGGTCACCACAGAGGCAAAACGGTGAAAGACCTGGATCGCTTGACACAAGCGAAACGGTGAAAGATTCCTTGAAAGACCTGGATTGCACAAAGGCAAACGGTGAAAGACCTGGATCGCTTAACACAAGCGAAACGGTGAAAGATTCCTTGAAAAGACCTGGATTGCACAGAGGCAAAACGGTGAAAGACCTGGATCGCTTGACACAAGCGAAACGGTGAAAGATTCCTGATTAAATTTGGGTTGTTCAAAATGAACTTAAACTGAAAGACCTGTACATCACCACAGGCTCTCACCATCGGTACCTGCACATAGTCATAGGCACTTAGATCAAAGTATATGTATTCAAAATTCCTGATCCCTAAAGGGATAATCACATCATCAAATCAACAGATTCATCATAAAATGCAACTCATATTTTGAGAAATTCTTTGGGATAAGAGACATTCAGTCAGAAAGGACTTATCACTCACTCTCATCTAGAAGGGTTTTTTTTTTTTGTCCCAATGAGGGAATAACTGAAACACTCAAATCTCACTATCATCATGCCAACAAAGGTCCGAGTACTCTCGCAAGCGGTACAATCTTACCAATCAATGAGGTCTTTGACAGGACCGTAATTTGGGCTTGGTCAATGGTTAAACAAAGGGGACTCATTGAGTCAAGGCCTAGAAAGAAAAGTCTTCAACAAATGTCGTCGGGTTTACAAGTCAAGAACCCTGCAAATGACATAGAAACAGTCTTGCTTGCACTTCTTTGAGCTAAGCTTAACACAATAGGAATCTCATATTAATTCAAGTGCCATATCAGAAGAGACTTTGTAGGCTTGGCTCAAAGGTGTGTATAGGATGAAAAGACTAAGAATTTTTCACCCAACTCAGACTTTAATTCCCTTGGGATGATGTTTATGACATCAAACTCATTGGGGATTATTGACAAGACTGCCTCATTCAACATTTTTAGAATCTGAACACATTCGACAGTTGATCCTTTTTTGCAAACTTGAGCCTTTGGCTCTGATTTCTATGGGCGTCGGCCTTGCTTTTACCAGGCACACTGCTTTTCTTTGCCCCTAAATTCCTTTACTTTTCCTTTTGAATTTGGGCACTATTTTTTCCTTGCCCCATTTTGCATTTTTTTTTTGAGTCTGGGCACTGGTCTCACTTTTACCAGGCACACTTTTTCCAATTTTCACCTTTTTTAGACTGGAGATGGATTGAAGCTGCAGGATGTGACACTTGTATACTGCTATTCCTGATGCCATTGATTCTGGCATGCCCCAATGTGGGTTTGATTTGAAACGAAATCATAGGCTCAAAGTGGTTAACAAAGGACAAAAGTGTTTAGAACATTGAAACGAACGCTCTTCATCATCCTTAAGGCACTTGATTTAATATTTAATTCCACATGTAAAAGCAACACTCAAAGATTGATGCAAGTGAAAGCAAGAAAGTTTCTATTCATTTTTCTCCTTTTACATCAACGATGCAAATATACCTCCAATTTGCCCCAATGTGGGGTGGTTCTTGACAGGGGTAATATGAAATAAAACTCCTCGAGTGTTTAGGCAATCAATGGATTATCTTAGTGTTTGGGATAGAGAAATGAACTGCCTCTCATCATTTCGGTTATTGTACCCTTCGCGAGAGAACTCTTTGCACTGCAAACATGGAATTTTGTACACTCATCTCACAACTTATAAGTAAGGGACTGTGTATGGGTAAAGCTTGCCTTTCATCATCCCGATATATCTCAAATCTGCACTACTCATCAGATATGAGCATTTTGAGATTATTGATTTTAAGCATAAATAACTCATTTCATCCAACAAGTACGGAATGAATAGGATATCAAACCGATTAGAAATGAAAGTTGATTGGCCGCCTTTTGGTTTGAATTCAATCTTTGATGCCGCACTTTTCTGCCCCTGCACAAAAGGAACGTGCATGAACATGACTCTAAGTAAATGTAATCTGAAATTGGAAAAAATTTCACTACCCATCAATGCAATGTCTCCTCCAGATTGGAAAATAATGCCCCATAGTTCCGCATGTTTCGCAAATTAATACATCTTGATCAGACAAGAAGAGTTAGATTCTGACACATGAAGCAAAAAGGTCAGAAAAATAGACAAGATGTATCTAACATGCATTTCTTTCTTCTTCTTTTTTTTTTTAAAAAGCATTTTTTTATTATTTTTTTTATTTTTCAAAAGATTTTGGACAAATAGAGCATGAGGAAGTCCAGGCCTCAGAATTCTCTTGGGTGGTGTTTTCTTTTTTCACTGTTGGATAACATCACCGGACTGGTTTGGTGTACCTCATCATGCCCCAAAAATGGTAATTTTATTGATTAATTCTGAATGAATTACACTTACTGAAAAGAAATTGCAGAATTCAAATGAAAGGTCGAAAAATCCTAAGAAAGCAATAACTGAAAGAAATTCCCTCGCAGGGAAGTAAAGCAGAAATTACTCATGTGGGCTTGCACCCATCTCGAAAATCACATTGATGCCCTCCTCGTGCTCCGGAAGAGGATTTTTCTCAACATTTGGTTGAGCAACGCTGAAGCTGAACACTTTCGTATCCAGAAGATCTTGAATCTTATGCTTAAGGGTGAAACATTCATCAGTCGAATGTCCCACTTCACCCATGTGGTAATCACACCTCTTTGAAGCATTAAAGTTGTTGAATTTCTCAGGATTCGGGCGCTTCGGCTCCTGAGAGAGCAAACCCCTCTTTTGCAAAACAGGTAAAACCTTAGACAAAGGCCCCGGAAGGGGAGTGAATTGCCTTCTGTTGAACTGGCGAGGAGCAAATGATCGCCCCCCGACTTGCCAATTTGTAAAGGCATGAGCATTTGAAGGTCCACCAGAGCTTGGTTGTGAGTATGCCAAGTTTATCTCCGCAGCTTGCTCTTTATCCTTCCTCGGAGTAAACTTCTTTGTTGGCTCATTGAACCACCCATCTCTTATTCCAATCTCGATCTGCTCCCCAACTGGAATAAGCTGATTGAAAGTGTCAGCAGTGGTGGCTATCATTCGAGTGCGGTATTCATGAGGAAGAGTTTTGATGAACATCTTCCTTATCTCCATGTCAGAAGGCTCAGGATCAACCTGTGCAGCCAGATTCCTCCACCGGATTGCATATTGCTTGAACGACTCGCTCCTCTTTTTCTCGGCTCGTTCAAGATCGTCTCGGGAAGGAGTGATGTCGGTTATGAATTGGTAGTGCTTCAGAAAAGCTTGGCAAACTTCCTCCCAGGTTTGGCAGAGGTTTATCCCTTTCGAGATGTACCATTTTAAAGCAGGGCCTGTCAGACTCGCCTGGAATGACTGGATCAGCAGAGGAGCATTATCAGCATACTGGGTCATTCTTACCAAGTACATCTGCAGGTGGGCCCTTGGGCAGGTCATGCCGTCATATTTTTCAAACTCCGGCATCTTGAATTTTTTCGGCATTTTCACCTTTGAGTACACAGAAAGATCCGTCGGGGACGGGTCTTGAAGGCCTTGCAGTTGCTTCAACTTTTCCTCGGGCTTCTCGAGGCGCTTCTCTTGCTCAGTTTTGTACGAGTCATCAGCATCGGTCTTTTTCACATAATCAGCGATGGGATCCTCTTCCAAAGGAGGCATTTCCTCCTCTAAGTTCACAACAATGTCATCCTTCAACCTCGGCAAAGGTGCAGGGGCCGGGTTTAGTCGAGCAGCTCTAAATTCGGCGGTCATTTCTTGCATGGCAGTGAGAAACTGCCTCATCTGATCCTCCATATTGGAAACACGCTCGCGAAGCTCGTTTTGGTCCGCCATTTTAGTTTGAGATCGCGTGCGGATTGGAGAACGTGGATTACCCGTGATCACCTTCAAACAAGAAAGGATTGATAAGAATAATTGGCAAAAAAAAAAAAGGAAGACAACGGTCCATGACAATGACCTAAAAACCCATTTTTATTCATTTATGAAATTGACCTTACAAATATCCAAATATCATGACATACTTGACTCAACCTAAAATAAAGACTCCAAACAAATGACTCAACATAAGACAAATGACATAACAAAAGCATTTTATTTAGCTCGTTCTATATACAAATGGGAAGCTAATGCTCGACGCAATTGCCTATTCTCCCTAGCCACTTTCTTCATCTGCTGCTCGAGTTCCTCCGCTTTCCTTTTATACCGCTTGGTTTCGGCTTCACGAGTTGGTTTGGCCGTCACATCGGGAATTTTTGGAAACCATTCATCTGGGAATTTGAACTTGCGAATGTACCGGATGGTAGCATGGTGGATCTTCTGTTTCCCTTCAAGCTCATCCTCAGGCCAAATCACACTCTGAGCATGGCAATTGTGCCAAGCCTGCTCGATGTGGTGGAATTCCTCCATGAAGTTGTCTCCCTTGTTGGTAAAGTTGAGTCGGAATAGATCTGGCTTCGGCGGTGGAGGTAGGTCCTGTAGCACTCGAAACTGGCGAACTATTCGGAGCGGATAGTAAGAAGTTGTCCCCGTGATCCCTATCAAAGGAATCGGACCGTCGTCGCCATGGGAAAGCCGCGCCTCACGAGCTCGAAACCATCTAGCTTGCCATAGGAAAAATTTGGCCTTTGGATTTTTCAACAAGTTTAACCACTTGGAAAAAGACAGATCAGGAGTTCGATTTTGCAAGACCTTAAACTCCTCGATGGGATGAATAGACTCAGAATAACCACTAATACTTGTGTGTATGGCAAACCCTTTTGTGTGAGAGAAAAACCAGACTTGTAAGAGCTCGATAGGTGCATGAAAGATTTTTTCTTCATTTTCCTTGAATCGAGTAAGCGACAAAAAGGTTTCAGCCAGAATGGCATTAACAAAATTGACACCACTACAAACCTGTTTGACTACCCACGCAATGGATGGATCAATGGCATTCTTTCTGAAAGGGAATATTATGAACCCAACAAAAGCTAGGATAAAGATTCTGTTTCTCAAGTGAGTAGGGGCATTTTCGAAACATTGATCTAGGAAAGAAAAGGGACATGCATGACAATTATCTTTTAGGATTTTTGTCAACTCAATCTTGGTAACCTTGAGGAAATCGGACAAAATAGATTGTGGATCTATTCCTAAAGGTGGGTTAATCAAATCGAGATCCAAAGGTTTTCCTATGGCAAAACTATATTCCTCCAAAGTCGGTGCAAGCTCGTACCTACCAAACACGAACGTGGACGTGTGGGGACACCAAAAATGAGCCAAGGCCTGCATTGCCCCGCTTTGAACATCGATGTCGAGGAGTGGAACCAGTCGGCCTAATTTGCTTTCCACATAGATCCGGCCATTATGATCTATCTTATCCCACCATCGCTTGAGCTCGGCTTTTGGAGCAGGAATGAATCGAACATCGGATCTTCCCATTGTATATAGAATATGACTCGACTCACCTAATTGTCATGGACCGAAAAATAAATAAATAAATAAATAACGAGAGGATAGAATAGAAAACTTACTTTTCGACCAAGCAAACACATAGACATGCACATGAAAAGTGCAGCTCGATTTCTACTCTAAAAGGCTAGCAAAGTGGAGCTACAAGGGTGGAATGACTAGTCGCAGCCTCGCGTACTAAATCAAAGCCCTTGCAACTCCGGTTCAGCCAAAAGGTGATGCCCCAATGCGACGCAGCCTCGCGGGCAGAAGCAAACACCCTTGGCACCAAGAAAGAAAGTTTTCGGGGTTAAGTTGGGCAACCTCTACTACGCGGCCTCGCGGTCGAAGTTGTATCCAACCTAACACCATCCTAAGTTATCCTAGTGCAGCCCAGGTCCGGCGGCGGGTTGTGTGTGCCAATGTGTAGTGCTAAAGCAGTAAAGCATGCACAACAGTTAATATCACACAACATGTCCAAGGAAAGCAATTAAATACTTCAAACAAAAATCAACCTGCAAAAACAAACAAAACATGAGTTAGGGATGTAAACGAAATTTTCACTACCAAGCAAAAATTTTGAAAAAAAGAAAGGTCTAAGTCCACTAAAGTTCTTTGAACAAGTCCCCAGTGGAGTCGCCAAGCTGTCGCGACCTCCTCGAAGGTGCACCACCTAAGAGTTAGGCTAATGGATTGTTAAGTATGACTTAACTCGAGCTCTCCCAAGCTCATACCAATTCACGACTTAGGTTTTAATTCTTAAACATGCAAAATTAGATTCAACTAGAGTTGCCACTAATCTATTTGGGATGGGTCGATTAGAAACCCATGTAAAATACTGGGAGTAGTATTTTACACCTACGAACCAGAGATTCTTGAATTCGGGGACTTGAGAACCTATTTCTTCTATTTTCAAAATAATTCGCAAGCAATTTGAATTGACTTTATTCCCTAACATGCATGGTGATCACACAGATGTGCAGACAATTATTTAAATACTCAAAGGAAAAGGACAATAATCAAAGCAATCAAACAAGGAAAAAAAAACAATCAATTTTTTTGGGGTTTTTTAATATGCATGCAATGCATGTAAATAAATAATCCTATATGCGACTATCCTAATGCAATTCTAAATTAATTAATGAAACCAATTACCTATAGTCAAATAAAACTTAATTTAACTTAGGAACTAAACCAAGTTAATCCCTAATTTAAATTAAGAATTTACGTTAACTATAAATAATATTCTAACATGCTAAAACTAGACTAATATGCAAATGCCTGGAAATCTAAACATAATGACCTAACATGCTTTTAACTATGAAAATCTTAAATCAACCTAGCCAAGTAAAGACATGCAAAAGGACATTTTTTTTAACATTTTCTTATTTATTCCAAATTAATTAAACTAATTAATCATAAAAACCTAACCTAACATGATTTCTAGATTTCTAAATGCAATGATATGAAATCTAATGTAATTCCTAAGTGACATGCAATTTAATATGCCTAAACCTAATGTCATGCTATAACTAAAGTGCAATCTAATCATGATATGCAATATTACCTAAATGCGATTTAATCTAAACATGAAAGATGTAATTCAACATGCAATTCAAATAAATTAAATTCATGCAAAAGGAAATCAAAACAAAGCAATTTTCGCTAATAGAATCAATAAATCGATCTTAAGCCTTAAAGATCAAAATATCGATTCCACTCCCGCTCAATTTATTACCTCGTCTAAAGCCTTATAGACGAAATAAAAAAAATTGATATGCGGTTGCGAATTGGAAATCAATTCCAATTGATAAATCTATTATCTAAAACAAATAAGTTAAACAAAAGAAACTAACATGAAGAAATAAGCAAATTAACATAAAAAGAAATATTTTTTTTAAAAAAAAGTTTTTACACTTTTTTTTTTAATTTTTATTATTAAAATATAAAAATATTTTAAATAAAATAACATAATAAAATAATAAAAGAAAGAAAAAGAACGGGTCGGGCGGCCGAACCGGGTCGGTTCGGCCCGCCCGACCTACGAGCTGACCAGGAAGGGGGGCCCGCGAGAAGCGGGTTGGACTGGGCCGCGCCAGGCCCAGTCCCCTTTTCCTTCCTTCTTTCTTTTATTTCCCCTGGTCCCTGCCTCCTTTCGCACATGGGCTTGCTGTTCCAAGCCCACTCCGGCTTCTGCTCCATGCGGCCCAGCCTCTCCCTACGCTGCAACTCTTCCTTTGCGGGCTCATCTCATGAAGGCCCAACTCGCCCAAAGCTCTCCACAGTCTGCGAATAGGGCCTGATCCGGACTCCATCTCAGCACAAGCTTGGCCTTCCTCCACGCAACCTGCTCCTGTTCATCTTCTTCCTCCCACGCACAGCTCCATGGACAACCTGCAGAGGAAAACTCGGAGCATCTTGCTCGCGATAGAACACGGCGAACGGCGTCGAGACAAATCAAAGGAGACCGACTCTCCGGCGACTCCCCCAACATCAACACGCCCGCACGAGCAGCATGGAATACCCGAACAGAAAGACAAATCCGCAAAGAAAAAGCAAGAACAGATGCAATGCAGGGAAGGGGGGTTCAAACGCTGATTGGGATTTTAAAAAAAAAAAAAAACTAGAATGCAACTAACAATCAAAGACATGAAGCCATGATTAGAATCGATGAACAAATCAGACAAGAGATGGCAAAAACCAACGATCAGAACTCACCTACAAACCAAGAAAGGATGATGATTGTTAGGAAAAAACTTCAGACGGCACTTCCTCCTCCTCCTCGTGTCTTCTCCTTCTCTCTCGGTCACTCGTTATTCACTCGATGGAGAGGACTCTCGTAAGCTTTTCCTCTGTCTCCTCTGTATTTCACGGTCTCCTTCGGCGAAGAAGGCTCCAGAAGACCCGTGCGTGTCGTTTCTCTCCTGCAGGTGTGTAGGGTGTGTATGCTTTCTTTCTATTTTGCTTCTTTTTTTTTCCTCTAAAGGTGCTCTGCTCGGTTCAAAACTTGTCCCCCTTAATGCTCGTCCGACCCCCCTTTTATAATGGTTGAAAAATATATCGGTCAAATCTTTAGAAGATTTGACCGATATACTTTTTGTCTTTAATAGGGATTTGGTCCGATTATTGCGGATTCAACAGGGATTGTCTTTCTACCTTTTTTGAAAATCTAATCAAAACTTTCCTCTCTTTTTTTTTCCCAAATGCTTCCATTCCTTTTTCTTTCTAAAATATATATTATGCCCATCCAACCTTCCTAAGATGCAAGATGCAAATATATAATGTGTATATTTTTTAGGAAATCAAATGAAATCCAATTTTTATGCAATCTATATTGAAAATTAGGTGTCAACAGGAAGTTTTGGTATTGGGGTCCTTATGCTAATCTCTGCTAAAATATAGAGGTCCAGCCCTTCGGTGCCGTCTGAGCACGGGTGTCGTGGTGAAGTCATCAGTTATAAAAAAAACTTTGTGGTATATTCGTGATTGAACCTAAATTTTGAATTTTTTGAGAAAAAAAAGTTCGGATAGATTTGATGTTGGACTTAAAGTTCAGGGTTTTTAGAGAATTATGCCAATATTACTGTGAGTTTAATTTAAGTTTTTTTTTTTTATGGTTTTGTTCTTTTTTTTTTGTCGAAATTACTCATGACTTGTTAGCCAGCAAAAGAAAAAAAAATGAAGAAGTGAACTCCACGAGAGAAAAAAGAAAAGGGGGAGAAAAAGCAAAAAGCAAAAAGCAAAATGAAAACGACGTACGGCGGATCAGGCCGGTCATGGTGTCCTCGAGGAGCGCGTGACTGACAGACGCTTTTCCTCGAACTGAGGAGAGAGAGAGGCGAAAGGAGCTCCACACCCACGAACGCTACTGCGTCGAACAAGATCCCGAACGATAACTCCCACCACCACCAGCAGCGGCAGCAGCAGCAGCTTCATCAACCTCAAAAATGCCCCAAATCCTCCGGCGCTAAAACCCTAATCTCACTTGCCCCCGTCAACCACAGCAACCGTCGCCGCGACTATGGCCAGATCTTCCCTCGCGGTGGTTCCTCACCACCAGCCCGACCCCTCGTCCCTCCCCCTCGTCATCGCCCTCAACTGCATCGAGGACTGCACCCTCGAGCAGTCCTCCCTCGCCGGCGTCGCCTCCGTCGAGCACGTCCCCCTCAGCCGCCTCGCCTCCTCCGACCGCACCATCGACTCCGCCTCCGCCGTCCTCCTCCACTCCCTCGCGTTCCTCCCCCGCGCCGCCCAGCGCCGCCTCCGCCCCTACCAGCTCGTCCTCTGCCTCGGCTCCGCTGACCGCGCCGTCGACTCCGCCCTCGCTGCCGAGTTGGGGCTCCGCCTCGTCCACGTGGATGCCTCTCGAGCTGAGGAGATCGCGGACACGGTCATGGCTCTGGTCCTGAGCTTGCTTCGCAGGACGCATTTGTTGGCTCGGCACGCGCTCTCGGCTTCGGGGTGGCTCGGATCAGTGCAGCCTCTGTGTAGGGGGATGCGGCGCTGCCGTGGCTTGGTGCTCGGGATCATCGGTAGATCGAGCTCCGCCAAGTCACTCGCTACGCGTGGATTGGCATTTAAGATGAGCGTGCTCTACTTCGACGTCGTTGATGTAAGAGACGATCTTTTGCAGTTCATTTGGCTTGAGTGTGTGTGCCTCTGCTTTCAATCGATCGTTCAGCGGTGATGTTATCCTGTCATTAATCTGTAACGTGAACTTGTAGGGTTTCATAGCTTGTCGAAGTGCATTTTGATTGAGACATTTGGTGAGCTAATGGCTCTAGGCTTGGCAATGTTTATGTTAAAATTAATTGAAGTTTGAGGATTTCTTGTTGCATTGAGCTGGTCAGTTGCTGCTCCATCTCCTTCAGCTGGTTTTTTTTTTTATATCTCTGTTTAGATTGCTCGAAAAAGGATTATATGTTTAATTGGTTTGGTTAGTTGGATATCTTCTACTTATGTTATTCCGGGTCGTGTCGTTCTGAGTGGCTAGAGAGGCTCTCTTATCAGTAAGATGTGATGTCTTTTATCAGTAATTTGGCTTAATATATCTTTGGTTGCTTCATAGTATTAGCTAATTTATTTATGGAGAACTTTCTGGGCTTTTCATCTGTTGCTTTAGAATATTAGCTTGTTGCTTCATGATATATCAAAATAATCGCCATGTCTTGCTGAAGTATGACAGCCTCGATGGTTCATGCAACTAGGGTCGTGTTAAAAGTTTGGAGCATGGCTTAATCTTGGAAGTTAAAACTGTAACTTGATCATAATAGTTTTTCTTTCTGAGAAAGTGAAGCGGTGTTTGTGCTAGAAGCATAAATTGTCATTTGCAATCTTTTCATCATTGCATGAGCAACCTACTAAAGTCCTCAACTGCAGTGTTATCTTGAAATTTAAATCTTATATATGGTCACTAAGATTAGTTGTTTCACATTTTATTTCCTTCCTAAAACACAGGGAAATGGCAATATTCTCAAGCCATCCATATCCTTTCCAGCGTCCGCCCGAAGAATGGAAACTCTTAATGATTTGCTCGCAGCCAGTGATATTGTCTCTCTTCACTGTGCATTAACAAACGAAACTATCCAGATTCTTAATGCAGAATGCTTGCAGCATATAAAGCCCGGTATGCTTTTGTCTGAAGTGTCTCTATGAAGCAGTTTGACTTCCTGTATCTTTTTGTAGATTGATATCTTTTGTCTATGGGTAGGGGCATTTCTTGTAAATACGGGCAGCTGTCAGTTGCTGGATGATTGTGTGGTAAAGCAGCTTCTCATTGATGGTACCTTGGCTGGATGTGCCCTGGATGGCGCTGAAGGGCCACAATGGATGGAAGCATGGGTATGATTTTTATCTTTGTATAATGTACGGTAAAATGTGTATAGTTCTTTTCTTGAAAGCCTACTAGGTTATGATTTTTACTCTCGTTCATGCTGGATTCTAGTTTTTACTGTCCAAATTTCCTTTTAGCATTTGGTTACATGTCTTCTTCAAGTGAATAACCCTCTGAGTACAGCTTTTAAATAGGGCCATTACGTTATGCAGTTAGGATTGATTACTAAGTTAGCTTTTGGAGCTCCAGTTGGAAAGCTATCTATTGGTCTTATCTTTGAGATTTTTTTTCTTTGAAGCTTTTTCCCCAGAATCTCTTGGTCTCACTTATGAAGCATCCAGTTTCTCATATTGCATCTACACTGCATCTTTTATAACATGTACGATCACTTTTCTATCCTAACAAGGTTTGCACTAGCATAAAATTAATGTCCTGCGTATTTCAATGGCTTAATTTGATATTGCTCTACTAACAATTCAGATGTAATTGCAATATATACTCAGAAAATTATCCTTTGCTTCAGGTAAGGGAAATGCCCAATGTGTTGATACTACCACGAAGTGCTGATTATAGTGAGGAAGTGTGGATGGAAATACGGGAGAAAGCCATCTCGATGTTGCAGACATACTTTTTTGATGGCATTGTTCCGAAAGATGCTGTATCTGATCAGGAGGAGGAAGAGGAAGAAAGTGAAATAGCAGATGAAAATCAGAAGTTTGATTCCCAGGACAAAGAAAGTGTTCTCCAGGTTTCTTCAGTGGCGCAAGTGACAGATATTATCCAACTAAGTCGAGAAAGCACACAGAAAGTGGGCACTAGTCAATTAGAAGGGTCTCCAAACCACAATCAGGGTTCAGGTTTGTCTCAAAACATGATCGCTCGACCTGAAGTTAGGCGTAGTCGATCGGGTAAGAAAGCGAAGAAGAGGCACAATCGTCAAAAGTCAGGGCAAAAGTTTGATGACCCTTCTGCTTTAGGAAAAGAAAGTGCATCCAATCGGGAAGATGACACTGCTATGAGCAGCACAGATCAAGTATTAAGTTCAAGTTCACGTTTTGCTTCTCCTGAAGACTCCAGAAGTAGGAAAACGCCTCTTGATCCAATGCAAGATTCTACTCCAAGCCAACCTCATAAGTCTGTCAGGAATCTGTCTGGGAGGCCTGGGGAAATGCTGAAAGATGGGTATGTCATAGCTCTATATGCTAAAGATCATCCTGCGCTCCATGTCTCCAGGCAAAGAGTAAAAGGCGGTGGCTGGTTCCTAGATACTATATCTAATGTAACAAACAGAGATCCCGCGGCACAGTTTCTTGTCGTTCTAAGAGGCAAGGTTTGTTGAGAAGAACCCTTGGCCCCCAGTAATTCTTATTTACTTTTCTGTGAATGTAGTCAAACCTGTTGGCTGTTTGGAAGCAATATTCGCTATTGCCTAAGTTTGTGCTGACATTCTGGGCAGAAAAAAAAAGTTGTGCTGACATGATCGCATGAATACTATTGATTCAGGAGACAATTGGATTGCGATCATTTGCTGCTGGTGGGAAGTTATTGCAGGTAATGACAACATTTACCATCTTTGCTGATCAGTTGCAGAAGTTATTTGGGGTTGCTGGTTGTGTTTCTTGAAGTCAGTCTGATGCTGCTTGCGAGATATTATAATTCTACTGTCATTTTCATGATAATGGTGTTTCAGTTCAAATCGACTGCAATTCAATTGTTTGAGCATTGATCAGTCGAAGTTGAGGGTAGTCATTCTCCAGCCAAATGAAAAAATGAAATTAATTAGAGGTAGTCGTAAATGAATAAACTGACTGAAGCTTCTGAAGTGTATGCATAGGACCTTGAGCTTCCTGTGGAAGTGATTGGATGACGTTTAACTTTATTTTCTGCTTTTGTTTTTTCTTACAATCCCCAACTTGTTTTAGATCAATTTATATTTTTTGCTTCGCTAAAGAGTCTTGATTGTTGCAAGAGCGAGGTATTCTGCTAGAACTTTTATAGCTTTTACTCGACTTCATTCTGATGTGCAGATAAATAGACGAATGGAATTTGTATTTGCTAGTCACAGCTTCGATGTTTGGGAAAGTTGGACACTGGAAGGTTCTCTGAACGAGTGCAAGCTAGTTAATTGTCGGAATCCTCAGGTGAGTTCCTTTATTGATTTTTCTTATAGCATTTATAGCCAATTTGGGATCAAACAAACCGTATGCCACTTTTCTCCTCTGTCAACATTTTAAGCAATGCTGATTTAGGAAATCTTCATTATTAGATACTTTGTTGTCACCTGCTGATTCTGCGGATATATGTCAAAAGTCAATATATATGCAGTTATAGGAGACTGATTCTACTATACCATAACATACGGTCGAATTGTCCTTTCCTTTCTCAATTGCTCATCTACTGCAATTCCAGGCGGTGCTGGAAGTACGGGTCGAAATTTTGGCTGTTGTAGGAGATGATGACGGGATTACCCGGTGGATTGACTAGTGAGTTCTCCAGCGGATTTTGGCGCATTTTGTTCCTTTCTTCATTTTTATACATTTCCTCGCGGTTCTATTCTCTCCTGATCATTTGTAAAGCGTCCTCGCCTCGATTTCCTTTTGCCTTTTGGCTTGGCGTCTCTACTCACTGTGTCGTGTGGTGTTCCAGCTTCCAAATGAGATGAGTGTTCATTATACGAGGACCAAATTGTTTTATCTTCACGTTTCACTTTCTCTTCCCCCTCCCCCTCTTCCCCCATTTCTCCTCTCTCTCTCTCTCTCTCTCTCTCTCTCTCTCTCTCTTCATTTGAACTCGGAAGGTTTCTTTCGAATTGCTATGATGAAACCTCTTAATCGCAATCTGTCGGGGCAGGCCAATACACAGATGAAGTCCTGTTTTCCTTAAGTTAAAAGGGCATACGTAGCTTTAATTGTTCCCTGGATGTCTTCTTGCCATTGGCTACTTGCCGTGCATGCTATGTTTGCTGACGTCGGATCAGCCATTAAACAATTTCGTCTATTAACCTTAGTAATTAACTCCCATTCACCAAGAAAAGGCGACGGGTACAATGATCTCGACCGCGCTAGAACGTTCGCCTTGCGTGGCGCTCCTTTTTTTTATTTGTTTCCCTCGAATCCTCTGGCAGAAAGATGCAGTTGGCAATCGACGGAGGAGAGAGTCGTAAGTGCCGCGTGGCGTAGCATCTGGCCGTTGATAATTGGTATCCCGGATGCCAATTCCCTTCCCCCCCCCCCTCCTTCCCACCTCGAAAATGGATCACCAAATCTCCCACCTCGGGCAAGTTTCCAAAAATGGGCATGCACTGTGCACGCGTGCCTCGGAATCAGCACCAAGCGCCGTTGCTTCTCTAGCATTTTAATTTACGACATAAAGAATGATGCCATCGCTCTAAGACAGTCTAGAAATATATACTGTTTATCATTTAATTTTATCAACATGCATATGCTACGATTCTTGATACTCGTGTTTCAATAAGTGCAGACAAGAAATATAAAGGGAGCAATACACAAGCTTATAAGGAGAGGAAAAAATTACGAGCCGCGGTGTATTAACACGGTAAAAAAGATGAGCTAATTTTTGGTTTTTTTTTTTGAACATTTTCAAGGGTAAACAATAATTTTTAAAGACAGCCGTTAATCCCCAACGTAAGAAAAAGAAGAAGAAGAGTGGGAGTGGCCTCATAGAATACAAGTCGACGTCAAAAGGTCAACGGGTAAAACTCTCTCACGGCTTGTATTTTGAAGCAAAGGAGAGCGCCGAGAGCCCTCAGCCTCCGTCCGCAGCGAGCGATTTTAAAAATTCGTAAGTCCCGCAGTCAGAAAATGCCACCTGTCACCATGAGCATCCCCTAAAGCCACTCCCTCGCCCAGATTCCGCCACGTGTACGGCTCAAATCCGGTCAGATCATCTCCCCTTCCCGAGAAGAGCCACAGCTAGCTAACCAGCTAGAAGCATCCTCACCTCCTTTCTCCATATCCACATGTAAAGGTCGGTTCGCTCGTTGAGCCTGCAGACCACATCTCTCTGTCTCACTCGGATGAACGACGACCGCCGGCGACGACACGGCACGCGAAGCCAACCCGAAAAATCAATCACCGGAACAAAAATTCGAACTCGGAATCGGTCGAGAGAGTAGCTTATGGTGTCCGTAAACCCCAGCCCGGCGCAAGGGTTTTACTTCTTCGATCCCGCGAACATGGGGATCCGCGGGGTCAACGCCGGTTCCCCGCCGCCCTCGACCGTCGCGACGGCGGGCTCGGCCGCGAACGCCGCGCCGTATGCGGAGGACCCGGGCAAGAAGGTGCGCAAGCCGTACACCATCACCAAGTCCAGGGAGAGCTGGACCGAGCAGGAGCACGACAAGTTTCTCGAAGCGCTTCACCTGTAAGTAATGTAGGCCGGCTTTTAGGCTGTTGATCAGAGTTATTAGCCGAGATGTTCGTGTTTGGTATGCTTGTTTGGTGATTTCGGGAAATGATCTCATTGGCTTGCGGGGTGGAACGACGGAGCACAGCTCTCCGTTGGTTCTTCGTAATTCGGATTACTCAAATCGAGACTTCTTTATTGGACTCTGCGATCGATTTTGGGATTTAGTTGTCCAATGATATCGGTTTCTGCAACTTGGTTGTCTGCTTTATAACAGATCAAATTCTCGAAGTTTCTTTGCTTTTCTAGCTAGGATGTCATCACATTTATTTCCTGGACTCATCATGTGAAGTTGCTATAGATGTCTGGTCATCTGTCTAGTCAATCAACGGATCATCCTCAGGTAGATGGCTTAATCAGTCTAGGCAAATAGTAGATGTCTTCTCTGTAGGAGTCGAGACCATTCTGCTTCAGGCTCCAGGTTTGTTATGAGCCAAGGATAGTTTTCATGGATAAGCTAATAATTTGGGCAGTGAATCATTGTCAACATGGGGGTTGCTGTTGCTGATGTCATAGTTCTCTCCTTCTGTCTGTGTTGTTGTGCCATAATAACAGAGGATCTTTGTTGGGATGAATGATGTGACTGTCTACCGCAGCTTCAACTTACTTTTGAGTGTTCCATCTCCTATTATGTGATTGATCAACCAGGACTCCTCGTTAGGGATATGAAACTTGTATCTGTGGAGATGTGATTAGATTGCATTTGGCCTGCCTCTATTTGATATTAATTGGTCCCCAGGTGTCGTCTTTATGTTCAGTAAGTGGACAGATTTCAGCTGCCATATTAGGGTTTCTTTGAATGTGCAATAGTATCATCATGGGTTTTATTTGCGAAAAATTTTCTTTCCTGCTTTTAACCAATTGATGATGACAAGCAACTGAGTCTGTTTTGGTCGATCCACATTCCATTTTTCGTGGATCAGTCATTTTTAATATCTGATTTCCATAGGCTCATGACAGATTGCTGTTCATGATCCCTGAGAAACAAGATTGACTTGTTTGTGCAAGCAGCTGAATTCCTTTTGACTGTCATTTCTTGTTGTGACTTTTTGACCTGACTTAGGTTTGATCGTGATTGGAAGAAGATTGAAGCTTTTGTTGGATCAAAAACAGTTATTCAGGTAATGCAATAACTTAAAAAACTGTATTGATCATATAAGCCCTGTTTACTAGAGTATATGAGATCCTTTCGGCATGGCAACTGTTGTACATGTTGGCGCTTGAGCTGTTGCTGCTTTTGTTGCTTGTTATCTCATGCAGTGTGTGTATGAGGTGGCACTTTCTTCCATATCAGCACAAAAGCTCTTATCTTGTTTCCTATTTTGTCAATATTTTTGGTTTTCTAATTGGATATTCATCTTCAAGACTGCAAACATTTGGTGAAATGTACTTCTTTTTATTGCCTGTGCAGATTCGTAGCCATGCGCAAAAGTACTTTCTAAAGGTTCAAAAGAATGGGACAAGCGAACATGTACCACCGCCACGGCCAAAAAGGAAAGCTGCCCATCCTTACCCACAGAAAGCACCTAAAGGTTTCACAGATGCTGAGCCTTTCTTTTCAGGGCTGTTTACTATGTTAATGTATAATAAACTGACATTCAATTCTTGCAGCTCCAGTTGTTTCCCAAGTTAATGGGCCATTTCAAGTTTCATCTGCTTTTTTGGAACCTGGGCATGTTGTCAGACCTGACGGATCAGCACTGCTTGGGAAATCCCTTACAGGTGTAGCCTTGTCTTCATGGAGTCATAACTCGGTACCTGCAGTGAGTGCATCGCCAGGGACAAAAGGTTTTTCATAAACTTTCACAGTAATTTAACATTGGTGGTATTGCAGTTACTGTTTTGTACTATACATAGACTAGACTTTATTATCAACATTCTTTTTTTTTTCCCTCCTTTCAATGTAGATGTACGAATTTCTGGTCCATCAGTTCCAAGTAACTGTTGCAACAGCAGTAGTAATGACAGTACACCGAGGGCCTGGCCAAATGGTCAAGCGATTGAACCTGTGGATCAACAAAAACATCTTAGAGGTTAGTATCAGTGAAGTGAATATGTTTGTTTATCACTGATTTATTGGACAGATAATCTTTCTATTTTACCTTTTTTGATAATGAATTTTCCATTTGGTCTTCCTATTGAAGAAGGAAAACCAAACTGGCAAAGAGATAAAGCTATCTGAATTTGAGTCGGATTGTGTTAATTCTCTTTGGATTATTATTTTCTTAAAAGTCATCAAATGAAGGCCTGAAGATGGTAAATATAGATTGATATTAAGCCAACAAATGGGACCTTGCATAGCGTCATCATGCAATAGCTATTAAAAAGGTTGTCTTATTAATAGCTATTTATGGAATAGCTATTAAAGAAGTTGTCTTCTTTAATAGAAATGTGCAGGTTTATGCATGTCCATAGGCACCATGCTTCGCTATGCCTGACATTCTAAAAATAGTAAATGTTGGCTGGCAATGCATTAGATAAAGTTGCCTGACTAATTTTGAGTAAGCGAAAATGCATCGGTAGCCATAAAACCATGTCAAAAAGGTAGTTATGAAGGAGGTTCATGCTCGGTTTCCATAGCTATGTCTGTTTATACATCTACTGATGCTAGGTGAAATTGTCTATATAATTTGTTATTTCGGTGTTTCTCATGTTGCTATCGCGTTTTTGGAAGTGTATTGATTGTCGTTGTAGCTGCTTATCACGGATGTTTATGATAGATCTTATTCTTTTGCTCAATCTTTCCACATGTTATGCTTTGGAATGTTTGCTAGCCAAATGCGTTTGTCATGTCTGGTTATCATGAGATACGAACTGACTAAACTATGAAGCAAAAAAATCCCATGCAAGGATGTTCAGATAGACCTGCATGTTGTCTTTCTCATTCTAGACGGGTTTTGTTACTTATTCCTGATATGTGCTTTTCTGATTCAGTTATGCCAGATTTTGCACAAGTTTATAGGTTCATTGGCAGCATTTTTGACCCAGACACCGGTGATCACCTACAGAGATTGAAACAGATGGACCCGATAAATATGGAAACGGTATGCCTCTAATCTGGAAATCATTAAGTGGGGAACACATTTACTTATGTATTGGGATTTGGTCCTTCAGGAAATGTTTTTTGGAGTGTTTTCTGAAAGCAAGTTCATACTCGTGTAGCTTATGCTGCTATGACTTTGATGCAGAGGTGCTTTTCCAGGTGTTTTGTGTTGAGTAGTCTCTTGGTTAGATTTTTTCATAATCTTTCATCTGAGAGACATTTTTGAAAACCGTAATTAGGAATAAAAAGGTAGTAGTCTTGTCTATAGACCCCTAATGCTATTGCTGGGCAGTATGTTTGTTCTGTTAGTTGGGGATGTTTGTTGGTCTTTAGGATCTTGCAATGATTTAATTGGTCTCAAGTGATGCAGCTGCTTTTCTGTCTCAAGATTGTGATTTCACTTGAATGAACTGTAGAGTTTTGACAACATACCAAATTTCAGTGTCTTGCATAATCAGTTCTTGACCTTTCATACTCAGCTTCTTGACCTACACTAAAAAATGCTATTAAGGCTGCCATTTGGCAAGTTCTAGAGCCATTAGGCAATTTCCCATACTATACAGCAAAAATATTTGATTGTATTTCCTAAAAAAGTTTTCTGGCTTGACTACACTATTCAAAAGGTGTAAGACTTGATTGCACATGAATATGTTGATGGCTGGCGGTGCAATTTTCCAATCAAATATTAGACTTGCAAAAAGTTAGTCCTGTCCTTGCATGGGCCCTGGAGCTAGTATGTATAAGTAGTGGCTGATTCTCTTCATTGTGTTCATATCGAGTATCCATCTTATTCGTGGGTTGTGGACTAGCAGCAAGGTTTGGTGATGTTTGGGATTGGGAAGTGTTTCTCGAGTGATATAACTCAGAAAGTTGTGTTATATTTCTGGAGGATGGTCTTTGTACTTGTGCCCCTCGTATTGCTGTTTATCATTATCTAGCTGACTCATCCATTTCTTCTTTCTTCCTTGTCCTCAGGTACTGCTCTTGATGAAAAATCTCTGCGCAAATTTGACGAGTCCTGAATTCGAGAAATATGTAAGTGCTTTTTATGACGCTGATCTTAGTAATTACTCTTTTTTGATTTAATAGGTTTGAGAGATCTGGGCTACTTATTGGAGAATTAATGCACTTTCTTTTTTTGTAGCAGCGAAGCTTGTTGGCTTCATACGATGGTGGTCCTGAGATGTCCAAATCTGGCAGTTCCTTCAATTTCCTCCCTGAAAATTCTGGAAGCCTGATTCTGTCTGCGTAAGTTGTGACTTAAACAAACTTCGAACCTTCCGAGTTGGGCATTGTTGGGGAAAACTGCACTGACGTTGAAGATCATGATTAGTGGTGGAGAATAAGATGCACAAGATTGCCGAGCTGTGGGACTTGCAGACTGTTGGTCCGTAACTGAAGTTGGGCTTGTGGTTTTCGTAGGTCTGTAAATATCCTGTGAAATGGAGACGGCAGTTTGTGGAAGTGCGTTGAGAGACATCAACGGAAGACGTACTTATGATAGGCTTTGTATAGAGCTTCATTGGACATTGTATATGGTTGCGAAGTCCAGTGTTGTCGTGCGACCTAGAATAAAACTTAGGCATCGGGTGTGTTTATATGTATGCGCATGTGTAAAATCGAAGAAGAGGAAGTAGTGAGAAGCGTTTCATGAGGCTATGGTTGCAGTGACTGCTCTCTTCTCGCCTCTCTCTCTCTCTCTCGTTTTTGCTCATATTACTGTAGTTTTATGCAAGCCAAAGAACTCATATTGGAGCAGCGTGAATTCCTCCTGCATTTTTGGGAACAGTAGGGCACTTCGTCCATGATCTTATTGTTAAATGATCAGTCCTCGAAATACCCTCTCGCCCGCTCTCTCTCTCTCTCTCTCTCTCTGAGCTTTTTCTACCTCAACCAAGGGCTTAGTGTCCGACTCCTTACTGAGGATTTACCTCGCCTTGATGGGAAATATTTTCTTGTGGAAGGATGCATTGATTAGTTCTCGTACCAGTAGATGAAAGCCTCGAGTGGGCAGGATCAGCAGATCCATTGACGACCGAGTTTTTGGTGCGTACCAAAATTCTAAAGCTATCTTCTGTAAGATTCCCAAGTACGTAGGGAGATCTACCAATTATATGCATCTCGATCGGTAAGTGATCGACGGGTGCACGAACCTCGTACCTTCAAATCGCTGGTGGTCGGCCAAAGAAGTAGAGAAGTGTCGTAGCATTTTGCTCGTGAAGATAGAACGCCGTGACGTCCTCCTCTCCGAAATGCAAGAGTCTTATCTACTTCGCAATTTAGACCCCGACCGAAGAGAAAACCCCCCTCGGAACATCCGATATTTACAACGAGGCCCTCCACTTTTCCTCGGTGGCACTCTTGTGAATATGCTCCATCTCGCCATCGCCACTCCCTGGACACTCTCTCTATCTACTTCGATAACAACAGCCAGAGCTCAAACGGTTTCTCCCCCTCTCATGGCGTGCCCCTCGCGTTTACCTGCAGCGGCCGCGTCGTCGTCCTTCCACGGCCAACTCCTCTGCCCCGCGCCTCCACCGCCCGTCGTACGGGTGGGCCAGAGGAGCGCGAGCGCCGGCGGTGTCGTCTCGGTGAGGGCTTCGAGCGGGATAGTGCTGGTGGAGAAGTCGGAGGCGGAGAAGCCGTACCGGCTCAAGGCCGTTTATCTCGAGAAGATCGTGCCCGTGCTCAAAGACGAGTTCTCTTACGCCAACATCCACCAGGTAATCCTTTCGATTCGGTCGATGCTTTTGTCGCCGTAATTGTAGAGTAGGAATCGACCAGCTCACGGTTTATAGCAGCTCACTATGTTGGGAATTTTGGCGGGAGGTGCGCGCATTTCGTCATATAGCTGATAGAGGTCACGCAGATTTCAGTGAAAGCTGCGGTGCATATGATTCTACGGTTCCGCGATTAGATACTTCTTTATCGGAAAATGAAATATCACCACCATCTTTAAGAAATTTCCACACATTCCTTCATTTCAAATCCCAGTTTTTTTAGCATTTTCGTGCGTTATCTAGCCATGAACCATAATTATCTTTTGCGATGATTTAATCCTTTCGGTTTTTGGCGTTCAATTGGCAATGAATTAGCTCAGTCTCTCAGTTTTTGAACTCGCAATTGATTAGGTTCCCAAGGTTGAAAAGATTGTGGTGAATTGTGGTATTGGAGATGCCGCTCAAAATGCAAAGGGACTGGATGCGGCCATGAATGATATGGCGGTTATTACGGGGCAGAGGCCTATAAAGACGCGGGCCAGAGCTTCCCTGGCTACCTTTAAGATCAGAGAAGGTCAGCCACTTGGTATCGCGGTTACTCTCCGAGGAAATGTGAGCACAAATCATCCTTTAGTCATTTTTTCTATCCTGCTTAAGGCCAAGAAGTTATTTTGAGTGGTATCTCGAAGTTATAGTGATCGTTGTTGTTGATGTCAATAATATTTTGCTTATACACTCAGGATTCATGATTTTACTTCTTGATTCTTAGCTCTGCACTGATGCTTGTCTTAAATTGTCAGTATGCAATATCTTCTTGCTTTGAAAAAGATACTGCTAGAGATGTGAAGCACAATTGAGAAAGTTCGTTTACATCTTAACTTAGTCATTTTGTTCATATGTCCATTGAAATTGTACTACTTTGAGGTTGCTACATTGACAAGTGTTGTGTGCTGCCGCCCTTTATCACCTATACTCACTGTCGCTATAGAATGCAAAGCCTTCTATTACGTTTCACAGGATCCTAGCATTGGTAGTTAAACATTTATTGGTTTTCATTTCATGCGGATCTTGTCATAGTTGTTGTCTCACTTGATAATATATCATGACTGTGCTCACTGAATTTGCTGAGACCATGTAAGCTGTAGCGAAGGATCATTATTGAAGTAGCCTTTTCATTTGGAATGACTATTTTGGAACTGGAGCTTTCCGTTGAGGGTTTTACTATTACTTCTTATGCTGGGCTTCCTAAGCTGTATAAGTCTTGCAAACTTCTTTTGTACCGGTTCCACATTCCCATCCCCTTCTTTTGTTGTACCGAGTGCCGGTATAACGACTTGGGTCCTGCTCTCTTTTGGTTACTCTCAGTCAGTTGCCATCTGCAGCCATATATATTACCAGTAAGACATTGCTACGTTTTTGTCTCTCTCTGTAATGACAGATCATGTACTCATTCCTGGACCGGCTGATCAACCTGGGGCTTCCCCGGACTAGAGACTTCCAGGGTGTAAATCCAAATAGCTTTGATGGACATGGGAATTACAGCGTTGGCATCGGGGATCAGAGCGTTTTCCCAGAGATCAGGTATGATGCTCTAGGCAAACCTAGAGGGATGGACGTTTGCATTACAACTACTGCGAAAACAGATCAGGAGGCTCAAAGACTGTTGGCTTTGATGGGAATGCCGTTTAGAGAAGGCGGGGGTTCTGCAGGTTTAATCCGGAAGAAGAAATTGAAGAAACATCACTTCGATTCAAAATCAAAAGGGCGGTCCAGAAGATAGGATCCTTTGGCGTAAGTGGCTCGGGATTTTGTGTAACAGTCATTCGTATTGATTTCCTTTCTAGTTTGTGCCGGCAGTTGAAGCAAAGTGTATCTCATTAAAAAGTGATTAGATATGCCAGTTTGTAATGCTTATTATGTGGACTAATCATTTCTTTTCTCCTGCTCTAGAACATGTTAAAGCTTGCAGGATTAGATCGAGTTGCAGATTGACAATGTGTCAATAGCCTTTGTATTTAGGCTATGATGGATATTTGGCTGCATTTTTGTGGGATCGACTCGGTATCAACTCGGTTAGGCCATTTAAGAATGATACTGATGTGCCTTAAAGGGCCTCCTAAGTTCGCCCCACTTTCACCAGATGAGTCTGATTCATGTTAGCAATCCTCACGTCGCGTAGGTTTTACATGAAGTTTTTTTTTTTTTGGGTAAAGTAAGCTTTGTATAAATTTACCAAAAGTGATGTACAATGCTAGAGCAAGTTCAAGGTACCACAAAATCTTCCACTCAAAGTGTTAGTAACACCAATGAGTGAAGGGGTAACCGGAATACATGAGGAATATATAAAGGCATAGACATAAACAAAAGCCAAAAGCTAGAGTTAAACATCCAAAAAGATGATTGGGTCAATTCCCCAACTCCTTTGCAAACGCCTGTTCCTATAGGAATCAGCCACTGGACGGAGAGAAATGACTTTATCCTTCACTATCTTAATCAAATTGTTCTTCATGGCTGGTGTAATTAAGGTTTTGTTCCCGAATAATATTTTATTCCTCTCTCTCTAGATAATATAGCACAGAGCTCCCAGAGAGAACCTTGCCAAAACATGATGAAAGCAATTACCGGAGAAATTTTCCGTGGTCCAATCAAGTGTGTGCATCCATGGAAGTGATCGCCAAGCAAGATGACATTTGCCCGCCCAAAATTGTGCCAATCGGTTGGTAACCGAGCACGCAAAGAACAAATGATTTATGGAATTCGGCCTTCTAGTGCAAAAGGGACAACTTCCTTATGAAATTCTATGATAGGATAATAAGAATACTTGGGTTGATAACCTATTGTGCGTCATAAGCCATAGGTGAAAACAGTGTCTGGGTGTGATCATTCTATCCCATAAGAAGGAATGCCATGAAACCGTTGCTCGTTTGGGCCGAATAATGCTCCAAGCGAGGCTGAGGTAAAGGAGCTAGAAGAATGACCTAACCATATAAAACGGTCCATCTCATCTGTGAGATGAGGAAGTGGAGTGCTACATGAAGTTAACACTACCAATTTCAGATAATTTAAGTTGTTCCAGTTTCTCACTGGGCATTAGGCCTAATAGTGAAGAGATTGCTGGGGCGGGCTTTGGGGCCACTTGGATATAGGTCTAGGATCGACTCTGAACTCGAGTTGAGCTAGTCTATGCGACGACCCTGGTTCGTTCGAACGAGGGTTCGAAGAGCCCATAATAAAGGTGGCCACTCGTGAGTCGACCGCCGAGACACTACACAATGTCAATGCCTACGGATGAGCGTGGTCAGGAAAATCTTTTTTAGGCTTCATTCACCCGAGTTAATCACGATCATTACATATTGGGACTTATCATCAATCTAGATTTGAGCAATTAGAAATGAAAGGATGGAGGTTAGATAAAATGATGGGAGAAAAGAACCGAAGGATTTGAAGGGATTGATCTTGTAACGTCGTTTGGATACTGGCGAGGGCATAGAGAGGAGAAAAAAAATATTACGACATCGATTAAGTATTTTGTAAATAGATGTAAGGTAAGAATGCATTGGTTGATTAATACAAAAATCCCTCCCAATTTCGAAAGAACCCCGGAAGGATTTGAGATGTACATAATAATACTGGGACCAATGCCTACTAATCTTTCGGGGTCCCCTTCGAACTCCCTTCACCTCTTTCCTTTGTCCAAGTACGGTCAAATTTTTAGGACATTACCTCTCTCGTCATCCTAAATGCTCTGTTCCCTCGTACTCAAAACGTGGCGATTGCCTGGGGACACGTGTGGGGAAAAAGCGATTCAATTTCATCGGATGAGGCCCGGGGCGACCCGAGAAGATCCTCATTGGGCGACCCGAGAAGATCCTCATTTTCACCGTCGTCGTCGTCGTCGAAACCGATGTTAAACCACGACGACGACGACGACGAAGAAGAAGAAGAAACGGTATCGCGTGACCTGTCTCTGTCGTTAAGTCTCGATCCCCCTAACCTTTAGCTTCTATGTAATCAAACCTACATTGGTCTCTCGTCAAGTCAAGACAGCCGATTTCCTTCTCCGACAGTTCCCAATCTCTTCTATTTTCTTGCGTCTCATAACTGACAACTGACAACGCCAGCCGTCTCTGCTCTAAGCGCCCCGCCTCCGTGACCACCGACGACGACGGCGGAGGGGGGACCCGGAGCACAAACCAGATAAGTGCCCGAAGAGTTAAATTCTTTCTGTTCACGAGCCTGAGGCGGTGAAGAAAAGACAATGGGGTGCTATTACTATCAGATTGCATTGGGAAGAGCACCGCCGTCTCTAATGGCGAATTCGCTGGTCGTCGCGAGAGCAGAGCAACGCCCCATGGCCATTACTCCAGATCTCCCCTTTGACCGTACCCTCTTGAGGGGCGGGCCTCTCTCCGCCTCTCGCCGCCGGGATCTCATCTTCGTCGTCAATCCTCGAGGTCGGTCTCTCCGTTCTCGCCCTCACGGGTCTGAAATTTGAGATTTTTATTCGACTCTTCTCTGTGGTGGCGTCGATTGATGAAACGTCGAAAGTGTACGGGGTGATGATTGGGTGCGTTTTGTGGACAGGTGCGAACGGTAAGACCTGGAAGGAGTGGAAGAAACTGTTGCCTTATCTCAGGTCTCGCCTCGATGATCAATGCAATGTGAGTCCTTGAAACGTTGCCAATCTTCGAATGTCATTGAATGGCTTTTACTAGGGTCTCGAAGGGGGACTTTTCAGCTCAACTTTGTCTGAGCCCACGTGTTGGTGGGTGCTATTTGCTTGTCGCAATGATGGTGGGAGAAGAGTTTGGAGTACTTCATTGTATGAGACTGATACTGGGGGAGAGCAATTGGCTAGATTCTATTCATTTCTTGCTTTATGTTGCTTCTGCTTGCCATGTCTGAGCTGCCATCTCATGTACGTTTGAACTCAATTACAAAAGACTGCTTGGACTAATTGGCACAATCCCCTCTTGAATTATCTTGTTCCATCACTTTTAGACGTTGTAGTTACATCTGGAATCTTTTCTTAAAACGTGGAAGGATCTGTCCCTCCCATCTCTACTTTGTTGACCCCATAATATATTTATTGCTGGCGCGGTACATCTCAATTCAAACGAGTTAAGTGCAGTTACTTTATGTCGGATACGCAGATATGTGAATCATTCACCTCTGGTCCTTCTCATGCGACTGACATAACGAGGGAGGTAGGCATCTTGACCCTAATAAGCTGGTCAACTTGGACGCATATTCACTTTATGAACCATCGGTTTGATTCTTGTCTGAACATTGTTTAGTCTATACGAGAGGGTGCTGATGCTGTAATTGCAGTTGGAGGCGATGGAACTCTTCATGAGGTGGGATGCCATCAGCTTTGTCCACGTCCATAATTTGTAAATTTTTTAATTGTGACATGTAAAATCCTCTCACTTAGTCTCCTGGTAACACAAGACTAATCGTAGTGGACTAGGGTAGATGAAATGGATGCTCATGTGTGAACTTATATAGACATTTCACATTAGGTAGTGTTGCAGATGTAAGTTTTCACAACTGCCCATGTAGCTTGGATTAGAAGACTTTTTTCATGTTTTTAGATCTATTGGTGTTGTAATTAGTATAATTTTGGTGGGTGGGTGGAGGACTAGGAGAGGCTAGTATGTGATTTTGAGGCTCAAATGATCAATTTATCATTTGACAAGCTTTTCATAAACCCTTCAATGTTGTTTCTTTTGTAACTAGAGATAGAAAAGCAAAAATTATGATCATGGCCCAATATGCCATTATATAGTCATAGAAAGCCTCCAGTGTGATTGGTTCCTATACATCCATATCTTATAAATTACGTGTACAATGAGAAGGTAGTCAATGGCTTCTTTTGGGCTGGAAAACCTGTCACCAATCAAGATACAACGTCTTCTTGCTCCACTGCTCTTGGTGTAAGTGTTTCCCATAAACTTCTTTATACATGCTCTCCGCGACTGTATGAACTGTTCCTGAGAAAGCAACTAAGGTGTTTCTCTCATGCAGGTAATTCCCTTGGGCACAGGTTCTGATTTCGCCAGGACATTTGGCTGGTTAGTTCTTCATTATCATAGTTGCTTTTACTTGAGATTAAGTAAGTGGTTTTTTAATTGCTAAATAGTAGTTACAGTATAAGTTCTGGCTGGCACTTGTTTTTCTCAGGAAAAATGATCCTTATGATGCTGTTGAACGCATAGTGAAAGGTTATTCATTAAGCTTCCATTTCTTCCATTTTTCATCATATGCAAATTTGGCTAAAAATGTTTTTGGGACATATATAAATTGGTACTTGCCTCTGAATGTTGATTTATGTTGTAGGATCCACTTCCTCATTGATCGTTGTGTGATTGATGCATTTTGCAGGGCAGAGATTACGAATAGATGTTGGCATCATTGGGGGAGAACTTGAAGAGCTTCATTACTTTTTGAATGTTGCGGACATTCATTTGTAAGGTTAACTTGAAACTTTTGGTATGGACTATGACAGCTCTACTGCGAATGTACTCATTGCCACACCTAATTTAAAATTTACAGGAGTGCAAAAGCTGGTTACTATGCTTCCAGATACAAGCGATTTGGAAACTTATGTTATGTCTTTGGCGCATTGCAAGCCTTTATTGGGCACCGTAACCAAGACATTCGAATTAAGGTCTCTATCTTTGAAAATCTATGACAACCTTGTAATCTACTCTCTATCTGGAACCGTAAATTTATGGGGGCATCTTTATCTTATTTGATGTCTTTCCAGTTTGCTGATCCTGGAACTCATAGTTGTAGTTGGCTGTATATATAGGTGAATGATGGTGAATGGGAAACCTGTCCACAAGTGACAGCGCTCTGCATAGGTAATGCCAAATTCTTTGGTGGTGGCATGAAGATTACACCAAATGCCGATCCTTGCAGTGGAAATTTTGAGGTGCAGTCTAAAGATCTTATCTGCCCGAATGATCATCTGTCTCCTTTATTTTTGCTTCTTTGCCAACTTCGTCATGATCCATATCTTCCTTGCAGGTTGTAATTCTTCAGGATTTTAAGTGGTATGACTTCATCTTTAAACTGCATAAGCTCTACAATGGGACACATTTGTCTGTAAATAATGTGTCTTCAAGAAGGTAAAAATACTTTTACTTGTTTATTGCTCATGTTTATCGTTCATCAGCATAAGAAAAGAAGAAGTAGTACTTGTTTGTTTCTTTTTTTCCCTTTTTGAAGTCTGAAATCAATCATCAATCAGGGGCAGTCACAAATCTTCTCGGGCATCTGTATTTTGGGGCATTAGCAGTTTTCTTTAAAATTATTTTCTACTCTCAGACTTTGTAATTTGATGTTTTTATTCTTTTCTTCTAAATCCAGCGTGCACTCGATCGAAGTAGAAGAAATATCAGGCACTGGCACCATATTCGTCCAGTCAGATGGGGAACATTTGGGGTTCCTACCTCGGAAATTTTGTGTTTTACCTTCTGCTATAGAGATGATTCACTGAAGTGGTGTCTTTACAAAACCGGATCAGGTCAAGTAATTTGCTTGATCGCATACAAGGGTGACAAATTTTCACCAAGTGCTCCTTTTTGGTCCATTAACGGCAGATGCAAAATAAATGCAAGGGAAGGCCAGAGCAGAGCTTTCTGGAGAGAGGGATCAATTCATTGCTGACGCATATCGCTTCTGCTTTGCCAGATGCATGTTATACGTTCATCTAGCAGGTCGAAGCCATAGTTCCTTTCTGTTGATATTTTTCGCCTTGTATTAGCGTCCAGCGTTGTGAATAAATTGAGAGAGATGGCCTGGAAAGGGACATAAGTATGATCTGATACGGATAAACAACAATTTTGAATGGATGTTGCTTTCTGCTCGGCATTTCCAAAGTCCCAAGTGAATGCTGTCCTACTTTTGCAGATCTCCTGTTTTCTGACCAGAAATCATGCAAGTGGAAGAAGCTCCCTCCTCCACAATTGGGCTTCAATGCCTGTGAATTTTCAAATGCTACCGTAGAAATTGGGAGAAAAGAAGTGTTTTGCCGAATGTAATTTGGAATATTTGTATGAGTATCCGTAGCCTTTCCTACTACAAATTGCATTTTCAACTTGTTCAATATGGTCTCTCAATTTCAGCCAATTATGCAATATACTTTTTGAACTTTTGATACATGTCGAAACAATCTATAAATTATACGAAATTCTTTGATTTTGTCCTTTTATCAATTTAAGTTTATGGATTATATTGAATATTTTCATATAATTTAGGAATTAATTTGAAAATATATAAAATGTTTAAGGATTATATTGAATAAATAAAAAGTTCAATTATTGCGTTAAACATTATATTAGAATTCCATGACCATAGTGAATAAAGTTCATGAATCATATTACATATTTGATCGAAGTTTAACGATCAATTCTGTCATTTTTCCTTTTACCAAATAACCAGAATCACTTGAACGTATGTTTGTACCTCTGCGATGGTTTATCGCCCTTGTATGTTTACATAGGGTACATAAACCCCTCGCAACTTCAATCTTGGAGTGAAAATGACATGAAATGCCATTGTTGGTCTCTAAACTCTATTTCAAGAACTAAAATCGGTCATATACTTTCTTTTTGTTCAAAACCATTTCTATGCTTTTCAAAGTGTGTTACCCGTGGTCCGATAACGCAGCTTTGTTGACATTACGATAGCGCGCTCGAGATCATTGGACACTTGATTTCTCTAGCTTCAATATTCTTGGAGGAAAAAACATGACGTAGAATTTCAACATCGGTCTCTAAAATCTAGTTCAAAAATAAGATTGGTCCACATACTTTATTTTTGTTTCAAAACCATCCATATGCTTTTCAAAATGTGTTACCGGTCATTTGGTCGGTTGATACAGTTTGTTGACATTACGCTAACACGTTAGAAAACTTGACGCTTGGTTCATCTCTCTCTCTCTGCAAATTATCCTTTTGTTCTTCCAGTTCAATCCTTCCAAATCGAAGCCAAACTTAAAGGTGATAAAATAGGTCAAAGATCCATATTTTAATTTATATTTAATAATGTGGGTCATAAATGTGTTAGCTTAAAATGTTAAATAGATCTTAAATTGATCACTTAATAATCGGTTGGTCATTTCGAACGTGCATTCAGCCTTTAAAACCCATTTGACCAAATTTTGGGTGTTTGGTTCAGCATTCAAATGCCTATTTGCCTAAATATCATATATTTTGAAAGTTTGAGCACTCAATTGCATGTTGTAATAAATTTTAAGATTTAATTATATTGTTAAAAAGTTTTAAAATTTAATAGTATTTTTCATTGCGCTTTATCAAAAGAAAATAAATATTAATAAGTCGGTAGTGAAGTGCTGCTGAATTTTAAGCTTCCTTTAGAAATGTGAAGACAGCGCTATTAAAAATCTTCATCTTCTACGCTTCCTCCGCACCGAAACCTCTCTCTCTCTCTAGCTTAGGCCTCCTCTCTGCCGAAGTCCTCCGCCATGGCGTTCCCTTACATGGAGGCCGTCGTCGGTACGTTTCGCTCCCCCTGAGCAACGCATGCTCTGCTCCTATGCCCATGCGTGCGTGCGTGCGTGCTCGGTCGGACCTCCGCTTGCGCGTTCCCGGTCCATTTTTCAGCTCATTTTTTTTTCTAGGTTTAGCGTCTTACTCCTCGTCTCTGATGCGACGGCGATTGCTTATTGTGATCGGTGGTCGCGCAGTTCGGAAGCGATAATCAGCTTCCGTTTGCGTGTTTTGATGTACATGTGGTTTCTCGCGTTCGACTGCTGGATGCGACATTTGGCCTCTCGCCTTTCTAGTGCTGCGGGATCAGCTTTTCCTGTGAATGGTTTTTAGGTTTTTCCAGCTGTATAGCACCCGTTCACGACGCCTACATCTTGCTCGAATTTGGAAAAAAGAAGAAGAAGAAGATTAATTGGAATTGTGGACTTAATTGAAGCTCCGGAGCTGGGCAAGGAGGTTAAAATGTGCAGTGGAACGGTTAATCAGTCATAAACTAAGATGGTTGTGCTTTAGTGACGTGACGCATGCTTGAATTTGCCATAATTTTTTCGAAGTTTCTTTTTTTTTTTTTCTCTGGCGTATTATTTTGCTGCTCGTCGTTGGATTGTCTTAAGTTCTCCACTTAATGTCTTTTAGGTTTCATGATATTAATGTACTTCTTCGAAACTTATCTGGACTTGAGGCAACATGCTGCTTACAAACTTCCGACGCTTCCGAAAACTTTGGAAGGAGTGATTAGCCGAGAGAAGTTTGAGAAGTCCCGGGCATACAGTCTCGACAAAAGGTTTGTGTACTTGGGGACTTCAGCTTTCACTGATTCCCGGAAGAGTTGCTTTTAGCATTTAACTACATTTTTTCTGGAACTTCTTTCGATGATGGTAAGTGTAAGTTTTCTATCTCCATTCACACCTGATCGATTTATTTTCCTTTTCTTCAGCCGCTTCCACTTCGTGCATGAGTTTGTCTCTATACTGATGGACTCTGCGATATTGTTGTTTGGGATATTGCCTTGGTTTTGGAAGGTAAGGGGGTAGTCATTGCTGCTATACTACTATCCATTTGAAGAAGTTGTATCATCTCCTTATTTTGTGATGCAGAAATCTGGAGAATTTCTAGTTTTAGCTGGCCTCAATGTAGAGAATGAGATACTACACACCCTTGCCTTTTTGGCTGGTGTTATGATTTGGTCTCAGGTATACTAATGGCAGTTTCCTTTATCTAGCACATTTTGTATTGAACTTTCTCTCCTGCTCTACAACTGTTTGTAACTATTAGTATTGCAGATATCTGCACTGGCATATTAGTGTGCTTGGACATCTTACTGTAAAAAGCTGATGAGTTTATTGTACTATATGATTTGTTTTTTCAAATATAATTCATTGGTGAATGCAGAAAAGGAGTAGGGAGTGCAAATTTATGGGGGAGGCTCCTTGTTTTGCATTGTAGTATTTTGCTCTAAACTTGTCAAACTGTTTAATAAAATGGGTAAAAGTATAATTTAGATGGCTTCAATGGAAAAATGTAGCCAGCATCATACGAAGTCTAATACTGAACTATCATTAAGGCTGTGGCACTTTGGAAATGAATTTATTAGCTATGGTGATTGTCAAACTTGATTTTTCATTTGATGCTTCTGGCATTGGATCGAGATTGAAATAGATTACCATGTCAAGTATTTAAGGGTTTTCTGCATCTTGAACCATCCTGGTTATGAAATAAAATGGAATCTTCCACAATAGCTGTTTAGTAGTTATCACTTTGCTTTTAAGTCATGATTGTACGTACAGATAGGTATTTGTTTGCGTAACCGACCCAGTTTGGGTGAAAAAGGTTCCGATGTCATGATAATTTAGTTTTTTTTATAAACAAAAATCAAGATGTTGGGTACTGATTTATAACTATTCCTCTGATATTTATACAAGTGTTGTAACATTTAAGGGTCTTTGATCTTTCTACATCTTGAATAATGATTAAGGAGACATTACGAGCTCTTGATGTCCCTTTCCATGGTATCCATGTCTTTGCAACTAGCATATGGTGGTGGACATAAAACTTATAGTTCTAGCTGAATATATATATGCATAAAAAAAACTGATATTGATGTAGATGCAATTTGATTGTTATTAACTGACTTGCTTTGCAATTTCTGTTGCAGATAACTGATTTGCCATTTTCTTTGTACTCAACCTTTGTGATTGAAGCTCGCCATGGTTTCAACAAAGTTTGTATTCATTCTATCGTCTCTTTTTGCTTATGTCTTATACTTTGGTGATTTTGCTGCTCCATGAAGCTGTGTTGTGATCTTTTCATATATCTAATTACTATTATTGGTTGTTTTGCAGCAAACAATATGGTTGTTCTTTTGGGATATCATCAAAGGGATTTTCCTTTCTGTTATAATTGGTCCTCCCATAGTAGCTGCAATTATTGTAATTGTACAGGTTTGATGGTCCTCCACTTCTGACTAGTACCCTTTAAATGTGGATATTATGGCTAAAATTATTTTGTATTATATTAGTTATGTCCTTTGATGTTTTTTCCGTCAGGTAAAATTTTGTTGTTTATGTTGATGAATTGGTCCAGTTCTCCTCTTTATTCCACCACTACCTTGTCATTTTTACTACTGACCACTAATTTGTACTCTTGCAGAAAGGGGGCCCTTATCTGGCTATATATCTTTGGGGATTCATGTTTGTTCTCTCATTAGTGATGATGACACTTTACCCTATTCTGATAGCTCCCCTTTTTAACAAGTTCACACCAGTAAGTTTCTTGAACACTTGTCTTTCCATGGTTATTTGTGTTATTTGATGATAGTTTTCTTCTTAATTACTCTGTTGCAATAGCTTCCAGATGGAGACCTCAGAGAGAACATTGAGAAACTTGCATCTTCTCTTAAGTTTCCTCTCAAGAAGTTGTTCGTGGTTGATGGATCAACGAGGTCAAGCCATAGCAATGTGAGATCCATATTATGCATTCAGTTATTGTTTTTAATAAATGGCTCTTGTATGACCTGCCATGTCTTCCTTTAGTGTAAAATTGCACTAGTGATAGTCTCATTGTATTAGTATATTGAGTTTTGTTACTTTCAAGGATGCTACAACCTCGGGGGATAGGTCACTTAGTTTCTCTGACATCTTTATATTTGACTGCGAAATTTCAGAATGCCTTGTTCTTTTCAATATACCCATAGAACTTCAGAAATAGTACATAGGCCTGGACAATAGAGGAGGTGGATGCCAAGTTTAGTCGCCTTTGTTATCCTTAAATATATAACCTTGTTGTTTGATAATGTCAACGGCCTGTGGCGATCACTAATGAAAATATGTGGCTATTTTAGCAATTTATGGTGGCCCCGTCCAGATATCTGGTGAGAGTAGTGCAGGGTGCCAATAAAGGTCTGCAGAGCATAGATATGAACTAATGAAGGCTGGTTAATTGTTAAGAGGATATTGGATATGTAGGTAGGTACCTATGAAAAACTACGGAAGAAGAAGTGAATTAATCATTGCTTCTCTAGTTCCTGCGTATTGCGTGACTCGTGCATTTTTGCTTACATGTCAACTGGGGCTGACACTCATACAGATGCATAGCTTGCATGGTTTGTGGACTGACTACTTGAATGCTCATGCAGGCCTATATGTATGGATTCTTCAAAAACAAACGGATTGTGTTATATGACACCCTTATTCAGCAGGTATGGAGTTTTTTCAAATTTTCAAAGCACTGGCCTTAGAGAACTTTTATGGATCCAATTTTTGTAGTGTCTCGAAAATTGCTGTTCTCAACTTTGCAGTTTATTTTAAAATAGTTTTTACTTGTTGGAAATGGTGCGTTTCTTTGGACTATTTATGTGAAGTTCCATGATATCTGTTCAAAGTAGGAGATAAACTTGCTCCACCACCCCCCCCCCCCCCCCTCTTTCTCCTCTCTTTTCTCCCTCCCTCCCTCTCTCCGCAGGATATGTTCACATACTTCACATGCTTCTTTTTATTCCTTCTGCTGATTTTCTTTCCTTTTTCCATTGGGTGAGGGATTTGGTTCTGACTTCCTGTTCTGCCCCCTCCTTTTGCACTAAACCACTTGGTGATCAGCATTTTCTACTCTTCACATTAGGAATGTGAAATCAATGGAATATGGCCATATAAATTTTTCTATTCGTTTTCAAGTAGACAGTCCTTAATTGGCCAAAATGGTTTTTCGCAGTGCAAGACTGATGAGGTTGTGGCTGTGATTGCTCATGAATTGGGACATTGGAAGCTTAATCATACTATGTACTCTTTTATAGCTGTACAGGTAAGCTGATTTTAAATTCCTGGTAAAACTATTTCAATTCTGTGACTGGTTAAATTTTCATTCCTCACTTTTATTCAATGTGCCATGATTCTCTGATGTTGAGAAGGGAATAGGTTTATGACTACTCTGCTGTAATACTCTAATGAATAAAAAATATCTGCAGATTTCCTTGAAAACATTTCTCGAATTGTGCTTGACAATGTGTTCTTGTTAGCATATTACATGTAACAACTCATTAGCATAGTAGGGGGGCTGTTTAATCTTGTCTACGAAAGAAATTGTGAACTTGCCTTTTCCTCTGGATTAAGCTATTGGGAAATAAACCATTGGCCCTTTAATTATGACATCGACTGTCATTAATAAGTTGGTTATCCCTACAATTGTTAGTGGTAAAGATAAGGCTGCGTGGATAAAGGTTATGCTCGCAAAAGCTCTTAATTAGTCTAAATTGTGGAATCTCACTCTCTGGATATACCTACACCTCAACAAGGTTGATAAAGTGCATGTAACACTGGTACAACTTGAATATATATCATAGTAATTTGCTTGTTTCAGTTGACAATTAATGTTGTTTGGTGTCATGGTGACTGAATTTGAAAATAGGCAGAACCTAGAAAAGGAGATGGTGAATAATAAGTTTCTTCTGCTGAAATTTCATGTTTTTTTCACCAGTAATAGATCAGTTGATATTACTTTTTTATTCTATTTAGTGGATTTAGCTGTAAGAAGCAACTTACTCCTTCACATTAGGTTCCTCTTCATTTTTTGAAGGGAAAATGTTGGTAGTTGAAAATGTCTGTATGAAATTGCTCCAATTTACTTATTGTCCGCTTTTTGCTTACTCTCAACTGCTTGGCTTGATGTAATAGCGTAAAATAATTTCCTACTCATCTGATCACACAAGGGTGATAATTAGAACTTCAAGTTAGAAAAAAAAATTCAGGTATTTAGTTGCAAAAATTTAGGTGATCAGTTTTTTTTGTTTCTCAACACTACTATTTGGATGCAGATTCTCACATTTCTGCAATTTGGAGGATATACCCTTGTGAGGAACTCTAGTGATCTGTTTAGAAGTTTTGGTTTTGATACCCAGCCAGTGCTCATTGGACTCATCATTTTCCAGGTATCACTCTGATAAGAATGACCACAGTGCTTTAGAATGGGGTGTAGTCGGGCCTATGGATGATTATCTTTCAGATTAAACTGTCACTTGTTCCCACATTGCCTTTGGTTAAAATCCAAAAACAAACTAAATCTGTCGAGTAGCAACCTTTGAAATCACTATGTGGTGGC
The DNA here is from genome assembly GCA_019926035.1 of Melaleuca alternifolia. NCBI lineage: Eukaryota > Viridiplantae > Streptophyta > Magnoliopsida > Myrtales > Myrtaceae > Melaleuca > Melaleuca alternifolia. The sequence goes on along the minus strand of JAGKPW010002199.1, from coordinate 270,752 downwards.
AACATTATATAGTTTGATGGCTATAGCTAAAAAATGAACTATCTTACCTTTCTTTCTGTCATAGAAAGATAATATTATGTTATTTGTTTATGCTTCTCTCTCAATGTGAGCAAGAGTAAGAAAGAGAGTCCTGGGAAAAGATTGTTCACATAATTTCTTGTGCTTTGGTTGCAGCACACTGTTATACCTCTTCAGCACCTTGTAAGCTTTGCTCTGAATTTGGTGAGCCGATCTTTTGAATTTCAGGTAATTCATTTTTTTTCATTACAGAGTATTCTCGGCATGTATATCGGTTTCTGAAAACTAATTTGCTCGTTTGACCGTCCTGCGTTTATCTAGGCTGATGCTTTTGCTAAGAACTTGGGCTATGCTACTGAACTTCGTGGTGGACTTGTGAAGCTACAGGTGATTTATACTGCCCCTTTTGTCTTAAAAACTATGGTGGCTCTCTTCTAAGTCGATAGCCCAGAAGCACTGTTGTGGTTTTAATATGCTCGAAATTGGAAAACTGGGGCATAGTTCAGTGATGCTACTTCCATTCAGTTGTCCAGTATACAGAGCGTAGAGGATAAGGGTCTCTACATCGTTGTGCCTGCAGTAATGAATGTCCAGTTCATATGGTCCCTTTTTCTGTTTTCAGGAGGAGAATTTGTCGGCGATGAACACAGATCCGTGGTATTCAGCCTATCACTATTCTCATCCCCCGCTGGTTGAAAGATTGGCCGCCATTGATAAATCGGACAAGAAAGAAGACTGATTCAGCTATATCATATGGATAGCAGATAGATGAGGACTTGCTCGTGATCGGCCTGTCGGGTCATGAAGATAGTTATGCTACTCCTATTGGAGCTGAGATTTCAGAATTAAATGCCTGAATTTTGAAAGTAAGGGGATTGATGGGGTTAAAATTCGGGAAAGTGGAGAGAGACGGGAATGATAATCCTGGGGCTTAAAATGATGGCAATTTTGGGATTTTGATACTAGTTAGATTTTGTATGTTCACCGGGTGCTTTCTTCTTCCCAAATCTCATGCATATCCACTCACGTGACCCCTCGGGATATGTTTGAAGAAGCTGCTGAGCATCACGGAAACAATCGAGTTTTTTGACATGTTGCAGGAGAAAAGAAGGGAACCGGAAGTAAATCATCAAAGCGCTTGAGATTTTGAAAAATGGTCAACGCTTGAACGGTCGTTACGCTGTCCACTCATCCTGAGTGCCCTTTTGCGTTTCTAAAAAGTCTCGTTTAGTATATAAACTTGGCTTTGGTAGTTGCTTTGTCGGGACTCCGCAATTATTGGCCGGGATAACTTGGAAAGGACCATGATCCCGCGAGAGCCTAGCAACTTGCGTCGACGGCGGGGCATTCGCCTAGAATCTAATCATATGATCCTACCACATTCCATGTCATACTGCCGCGTGAACTCCTCCGAGAAAAAGAAGAACGAGACGACATCGAGGGCTCGCTTTCTCCTCGTGACCAGCTGGCTCACGGTCTCGGGCCCCAAGAAAGTTCCAAGTAGTGGAGCACGTACTTCTCTCGATTGCAATCAGCCCTCCTCATCAATTAGACTTCCAGTTAGGAATCTGCCATTATTGGCTTCTCGTTTTGGTTGTGGTTAGTGGTCACGTAACTAGCGCAATAATTGTTATCTGCACTGGTCGAGTTCGTCTAATAAGGGGAGCGCGTCAAGACCACTCTTCAATCGTTTTTAAGAGTTTGGTACTCTTCGGTAACGAGGGCGGCGGGCTGTGTGTGTTTTTAAGAGTTTTCTGTCCGTCGGAATTTGTTTAACTAAACCGGTGTCTCCCCAAAGTATGTGAGCATCGGTCTTGTATGGGACGCTAATCGAAAAGGTATTGGGGGTGCAAATCTGCCGGAATACCAAGTCCAACGATCGGGTTAACGGTAATTAGGCCCCGATTCACTCGGCTTTTGCAGGCGAAAACGGGAAGGAATGGCCAGCAAAAGCAACGCGGAAGGAGAGCGGAAACCCAACCAACCAAAGGCTGAGGTTAGTGTAATGCTTAATGCTAATCCCTGTCGACGGAACTAAGCCCACGTGTCTCGCTCCTCTCTCGCGAGGAATTCGTCCACGTCATCGCTTCTTCCTCGTCTCGAGGTCTCGCTCCAAAGGGTGTCCAAACAAAAATGAAAGCAGAAAGAAAAAGACGTGCTCCATCGTTGCCAGCTGGACATTCAGCCCCGACAGATCACTTCCACATTTATGCTAAGCTCTAACTCTCTCTCTCTTCACTGCAACACTTTAAAAAAACTCTCTCGTTCTCTCTCTCCCTCCCTCTTCTCGACTCGACTCTCCCTTCAAATCATTCGGTCGTCCTGCTTTCAAAGTCTCTCTCTTTGCACCGCTGTTCGCCGGAAGACCCGATTTTTCCAGGCGGGTCGATGCGAAGATGTCGGTCTACAACTCGTCCTTCGTGAACAACGAGCTGTCCAAGCCGACCTCCATCTTCGGCCTCCGCCTGTGGGTCGTCATCGGGATATTCCTCGGCTCCCTCATCGTTGTCGCGCTCTTCCTCCTCTCCCTCTGCCTCACCTCCCGCCGGCGCGATGGGGGGAAGGGCACTGCCGCCGCCAAGCACCGCGCCAGCCTCGACGCGCCGGCCGCCACGCCTCCCATCTCGAAGGAGATCCTCGAGATCGTGCCATCGGAGGCTCCCCACGCTGCTCCGGCGCCGGAGATCCAGATCGACATGGGGAAGGTGGAGCACCGGGTGGTGTACTCGGATCGTTACTCGAGCGGAGAGAGCAGGGGGACGGAGAGGACCGAGACTGCGTCTTTGGGGAGCGGGAACGTGGGGCCCGAGGTATCGCACTTGGGTTGGGGGCGGTGGTACACGCTGAGGGAGCTCGAGGAGGCGACGGGTGGGCTGTGTGAGGAGAATGTGATCGGTGAAGGTGGATATGGGATTGTGTACAGAGGCGTGCTTGGTGATGGGACGAAAGTCGCTGTGAAGAATCTCCTGAATAACAGGTAAAATCCCTGTACTGATGGTTGGTTAATGCCAATCTATGCTTCATTTGGAATGATTATAACTGGAGTTCTAGTTATTTTTTAGCACGAGAACGCCAATTGAACTCTGCATGAATTGCCATCCTCCTGAATGGACGCTGCTGTGTGCTGTCGTGTGTATATATCATTCATAGAATATTTATGCAGGTAATTGGGATGTGAAGGAAGGAGATTGCTAAGGTTTTGTACTGTCTCCTTGTTTCTGAAGTCGGGTTGGCTGAGTTTGACTGCTGTGATGGAAGCAATAGGAGAAGGATTGATTTTGGATGTGTTTCTGTGAATCTTGCTTGTTCGTTAAGCCATTTGATTGATGAAAAGCGAGCTAGTTGTGATGAGAAAATTTAATTTAAGCTTTTGTGTTTCTTCCCACTTTTGACTTTTTCTTTTGACGTCGCTGCTGAAGGAATACAAACTCGTTAAACTGTAAAGCCAAAAAAAAAAAAAAAAAGTGCCTGCGTTTGCTGAGAAGTGCCCATCATCTTTTTGGTGGATCTGACATCCTATTTTGTTGTCTCTAGGCCTTTCATTAAAGAATCTGAAAATCAGCTCAACAGTCCTTTTCTGCATCTTGAAGACTTTACAAGTTATTACTCTGTTTTATCAGCCAAAAAAAGACAAAAAGAAAAAAAAATTATGCACGGAAGAAAAAGTTTTATGTTTTATTTTGCTGGTTGCTCATGGAAAATCGCTGTAATTTCATGCAAATTACGCTCTACTATCTTCCTTTTTCATGTTTCCTCCACCAGCTTCTCTGTGATCCTTACATTGTTCGAACTTGGATGGGATCCTCCTTTTTTTTCTTCACTGCAAGCATGCGTAATATGCGAGTTCACGAGATTTATCAATGATCAGGGGACAAGCTGAGAAGGAGTTCAAAGTGGAGGTTGAAGTGATTGGACGCGTACGACACAAAAATCTTGTCAGGCTGCTTGGTTATTGCGTTGAGGGTGCTTATAGGTACTAATACTTGCCTTCCGACCAGAGGTTGAACTTGTGGATGCTGTTGAATATGTTAATAGGTGTGATTTCTTCTGTTTTTGCTAGGATGCTTGTATATGATTATGTTGACAATGGAAATCTAGACCAGTGGCTTCATGGGGATGTAGGCGAGGTCAGCCCTCTTACGTGGAACATCCGTATGAATATTATACTTGGAACCGCAAAAGGGTGAGTGACTGAATACTTATATTGGAGTCCATCCAAGTGGTTCTTCATTTCTGAGATTTGCTCTTTGTGCTTTATGTTCTTCAAGCTGACACGTTACTTTAACAACCTGGCAGTTTGGCCTATCTTCATGAGGGTCTTGAACCTAAAGTTGTCCACCGAGATGTGAAATCCAGCAACATACTGCTGGATCGACAATGGAACTCTAAGGTGTCAGATTTCGGACTTGCAAAGCTCCTTTGTTCTGAAATGAGTTATGTCACAACTCGTGTGATGGGAACATTTGGGTTAGTCCAGGTTCTTTTGTTTCTTCTTAGTTGTCTGCTAGCTCCTTTTTGAGTAGAAAGTCACTGAAGGTTAGTATTTCTGCAGTTATGTAGCACCAGAATATGCTTGCACCGGAATGCTGAATGAGAAGAGTGATGTCTACAGTTTTGGAATACTGATCATGGAAATAATAACAGGCAGAAGTCCTGTTGATTATAGTCGACCAAAGGGCGAGGTTGGTGGCGATGCATGGAACATGAAATATGCAGATATGCATATTGCATCACTGTCTTATCTTTCACTTTGAACTCACTGGGAAATGGCAAAATAATTGTAGGTGAATTTGGTTGACTGGTTGAAGGCCATGGTTGGAGATAGAAAAGCTGAGGAAGTAGTCGATCCAAAGCTGCCTGAGATGCCTGCTTCAAAAGCGCTCAAGCGGGCTCTTCTGGTCGCTCTTAGATGCGTCGACCCTGATGCCACTAAGAGGCCCAAAATGGGTCATGTAATCCACATGCTAGAGGCTGATGACTTGCTGTTTCGTGATGTATGTAACTTTCTGTCCCTCCAATACATAGCTCCTTCACATAATTAGAGAAGGCATAACAAGGAACTTCCTGTTATTCGATCTGTTCTGATGCATTTCTTACTACAAAACGCAGGATCGTCAAATTGGGAGAGAGTCTTCGCTCTCAAACCGGGAACTCCAACAGGATAACCATGCTGATGCAAGGTTAGGAAGTAAAGCTACTAGCGAAGGAGCTTCCGATTCAACTAGATGTGATAGCGATAGGAACTATCACCAGCCAACTAGATGGAGATAACAAACACAAGATGCACCTGCAAAGCAAATATAGATACCATTTTACTCTGGAAATTGTCATTTATATCTGATTTATGCATTAGTCACACCTTTCCTCTTCCTATTTGTTTTTCCCCAGTGTACCTGCCATGAGCAGAGAATGCTATCGCCATAATTGGAAAACTTCATTGGCCTCTTCTATAGCATCTATTTGCCAATTCCTTGTCCTTGTCCAATAGAAGAGTACAGCTTGTTCACATGCTCTAAACTCGTATCCCGATCGCTGCCCTGCCCCGACTCGAGATGAATTCGTGTGGTGGCCCTGCTCAGCAGCCACTCCGATGGATGAAACTCTCCTGGTCACCATCGACACTGCCAAGTTGCCGAGCTGGCGGGTTGTGGGAGATGGACCCAGTGGCCAGCCAGACCCAGTGGACGCAACCGCGCTTTGTCGTTTGTCCGCACGGTTGTTCTTCCTCGCAACCACTGGACGCACGCGAAGCTGGCCGGCCATAACCCAGGCTGGACACATGGGGTTGCTGTTTGCGTCTCGCTATCAAAAAGCCAAGACATGCTCGTCTTCACCCATACAGTTTGTTCATTTTCATCCTCCTCCTCTGTCCCATCCTCTTTCTGCCATTAATTCTTACCTGGTCCTATAAATTCTCACTGGACGTAGCTTCTTTTGGTTTTGCTTGTAGAATTGATTCCTTGGAAATAAATTGCGGGTTTTGTTATGTCCAGCGGATTTTCTAGAATTTTTTATTATTAAGCATTTCGATTACTATTCAATATTTCAAATCTTTAACAATTAGAGCTACCACAGATATGTCCATCAACTTCAAAACCTTTTAAATTCATTTGTTTATTTCCATGGCCAAAATAGATAGATGAATGAACTCCTTTCGTTTGGTGCAGAGTGGGCTAAAAACCATCCATTGAACATTGCAAGGCCATGAGAGGGAGAGGACAAGAAGTTCAGTGTTAATTTAGGATTGAGGACATGGGTGTGCACATGCTCTAGTTTCCCCAAACATATTGTGCTCCTTCCACTTTATTGTTGTTATCTTAGAAATTTCTTGTTAACTTAAAGAGTTTGCTGGGTACAGAGAAGGGAAAACCCCGAAATTTCACCAAATGAAAAAACGCATCATAAGACCATGAGGGGCACTGGATAGTTTAAGATTGAGGACATAGGATGCATTTGGTTGGGCTTTATCGAAGTTCCTTTGGGGCCTTGGAAGTCCATTGGCAAAAAGAAAAACCATTCTTAAACATTTTGGGCCGGCTTTTGGGCGATGCATCGCATCTCCAAAGTCCTCTAAAGTGCTTTTTTTTCAATGCTAGTTTTACCCAATTTCGGGTTTTGAGAATTTTCGGAATGCGAATACATTTTTTTTTCCTTACTTTACTCTCACTAAAATTTCGAAATTATAGTTTTACCTTGATCAATGCATGACCCTTGCTTGTGGTTGTACAGCCCCAACTTTGGGATAGCCTGAGCACTGCCGACAGCTCAGCTTCAATTTTTTTATGAAAAATAATTTCAAATATGTAGCCAAGGTTCTCTACAAATGTAGATTTATTTCTGAACAACATTTAAATCAAAGTTGTTTCTCAGTGCGCCTTTCAATTATGAATAATTACATAAATTGTTCTTGAATTTTAACTAAATATTGAACATCTTATTATAATCTAGATATTAGTTTGAACATGTATAAAAAGTTCATGAATTATAGTGAACAAATTAAAAACTCCTTGACCACATCACATATTATGTTAAAAATCAAGAACCACATTAAATACATTGAAAACACATGGATCATATCACACATTTAATTAAAGTTCTCAAATTATTCGTGTTATTTTTCCTTTAATTACACTTTGCATTTTGAAAAAAATCTTTTAGTCTTAAATCATCCATCTTTCCAACCACTTTTCTTCAAAGCTAAATCAAATACAGCCGTAATTTGCCAATCGATTTGCACGACGGTTCACTTCTTTGTGCACATGCTGCAGTTTGCCAACTATAAGTACTGCTTCCACGTTATATGCTGGGGACTTTTTATGTTATAAAATCACATTTAGAGTACAAAAACAAGGTAATTTGTCCAAGTTAATTAATTTTTTTGTTCGAAAATACCACCCAAAAACCCTAAACTGTACATTTTATGATGCATTTACTTCGAACTTTTTTTGTGTCATCAAAAATCATGAACTTATACTTGTGTGACACATTATCAAAAATCACCCACTTTTCGCCGGTGAGCTGCTTGCCTAGCCCACCCTTTTGCGTTCATGAGCAAAGACCCCCTTGCCTAACCTCGCCCGGCCAGGCCAGGGCTCGTCAGCTATTGAGCAAGGCCCTTTACGACAAAAAGCAAGGGGGCGAGGAGCCCTGACCACAACTAGCGAATGGGGTTTCCTTCACCCGTGGCCAACGAGGGGCGAGGGGGGCTTCGCCTGTGACCGTGAATGGCTGTAAGCCTTGGTCGCCCACTTCTAAGGGATTCGAGGCCCTTGTCCAGTGATTAGCGAGCTTTGGTGACCATTGTCAACGTTAGTCGCAACTCGCCGGCCAAAGTGAGTTAAGGGTTTTGGGTGTCATAAAAATATTTGGGTTAAATGTGTCACACCAACATAAGTTCAAAGTTTTTTATGATAAGAAAAAAAATTGAGATAAATGTATTATACAGGCATAAAAAATGTTGAGATAAATGTATCACAACGGATAAAATTTAGAGCTTTTGGTGGCATTTTTTTCACTAAGATATGGCTTATTAATACACATGATGGCATTATTGACAAAACATCCCGAGAAATGTCATCAGGATATCGAGATATCAATACTTGTCAAGACTAAAAACTTGAATGATTTGACAAATATGACGTCATAAAAAAAGCAAGCCAATCGAGGGTCTTGGCGGACACCAGAAACTTCGAGGTGCTTCTTAATGAGCAAAAATCTCATTAGTGATATAAAGAAAAATAGATTAATGCAAAGGTCAAATTCCATGGGCACCATGTTTCTCTCTGCGTGCTACAATTTTTATATATAAAGGAAATGGTAAGAGCAAGCAATGCCCACGCAAGCAACCGATAAGAGCAGCCACCTCTAGGGGCAAAATGGGAAATTAGCATTAAGACCTGAAAAAAAAATAAAAAGAAGAGAAATCCCCCCACCGGTTACCTCGACCTCCAATACGCTTCCCCCACGTGTCCCCTACCCCGTCGTCTTCCTTGACCCTGGAATAATACCCCCCGAAACGTCGTCCACATTTTCCACGAACAACCCTATCAATACCTCCGCGTCCGCGTTCGTTCTCCGAAACTTCGTCCCGCGATTTCGTTCGAGGTTTGGTCGATTCTTCCTGCTTCCCGTTTCTGTCCCTCTTTCTAGTTAAGATTCAGCTTTGATTTCGTGGAATCGGTTTCGATTGTGCTTGCTGCGTGTTAAAGAGGGCAAGGGTTTCCTTTATCTCGGTGTTCCGTGTAATTGCTGGTGGTGATTCGCCTCTTTCTTGGTTGATTTGTGCCTTTTAGTTCCTCGATCCCGTAGATCTGTAAGTATGGCGATGGAATCTCTATGAATTCGCTTATTTTCTGAGCACTTGCCATTTTCTTTTTCTTTTTTGCTTATAGCTTTTAATTGATGGCTTATGTTTCTATCTTCGTGATTTTTGCGCTTGTGCTCGGTTCTGTTTCTGTGTTAATGGTCTTTTAGTCTGCTAGCGGTACTTGTTTGTGATGCACAGCTGTTGGTAATTTGACGTAGGTACTCGTAAATCTGGGATTTAAAATTTTGCTGCTTCACATCTACAGACGAGAGATTAGTGCTGTTTATGAGCTGATCTATGGATTTTCTGTCTGGAATTTGCCGGGATATTATTTGCTGATAGAGCTGTACTAGAAGGAAAGATTTGTTTTCCCCAACCTAGCGTGAGGAAAATACTCTCTGTTAACAAGTTTGGACTATTTTCTATCCGCTTATTTTGTAATATTAGGCATATCTCCTTTGTATGAGTGCCTGTGTTTTATATGCTGTTAGGTTTATCTAAGTCATTCTTTGTGTCAGCTCCAGTGTGATGAAGGGATACATCATCGCTGTTTGCCACTTTACATTTCATGTGTTGAAGGGATGGTCGTGTTTTTTTCAAATTCTGTGGAACATATCTTTCTCTGCAATAAAAAATAAGTATCGCCTCATCTTCTGGGGAAATTCTTAATGAAAGAAAGTTGAGATTGGAGTTGACTATACTGGTGATTTATGCATGTGTTTTGAGGTTCTGTTTTTGTTCTTGCTTCGGTGTTCTTACAGAGAACTTTTAAAACTGACCTTGTCGTTTACGTGGGAATAAAAACTGTAGCATGAATTGAGAGCTTAAAGTGGCTGGCATGATATCTTATTGTGATAATTTTGTCTTTTTGCAGTGAATACATAGAAATGAGTCGTCCTCAGGAAGCACAGCGACCCTTCTTCCCTTTTGGGAATCCTTTTCGGAAGATATCGCCAAAGAGTTCTCAGTTATCTTCAAGACTTCTTGCAGTATTGAACAATTTTGAGGAAACATTGGCAGAGAGATTCAGAAAACTTCATCCAAAAGAGACAGGTGATGTGCTTAGCTTAGCATGGATGGATTTGGCTATGAAGTCGCTTTGTGAAACTCATAGTGACGTGAAAAATCTCATTACTGCACTTGAGCTTCCTGTATGTGATTGGGATGACAAGTGGATTGATGTATATCTTGACATCAGTGTGAAGCTGCTTGATTTATGCAATGCCTTCAGCTCCGAGATCTCACGCCTGAACCAAGGCCGTCTTATGCTTCAATGCGTTCTCCACAATTTGGAATCCTCATCTCCTGAACAATTTATCCGTGCTAGTTCTTCCCTTGATCGTTGGAGACAGCATATCAGCTCGAGGAACCCCAGGTTTGAGAACTGTGGCAGTATACTGGAGAGCCTGATGGAGTCTCTTGATTTGCCTAAGGTTAAAAACTCAGCCAAAGGGAAGGTTCTGATGCGTGCCATGTATGGAGTCAAGGTGCAGACTTTATTTGTTTGCAGCGTCATTGTTGCTGCCTTCTCTGGTTCAACCAAGAAACTGTTAGAGTTGAGTGTTTCTGACACGTACCTGTGGGGTCTTTCCTTCACTAATCTGCTGACAAGTGTAAATAGTAGCATTAGAAACCAACCTTCTAGTGGTGGACTGCCCATCTTCAAGGAGCTGGAAGCAGTTGATGCAAATGTCAAGAAGCTGTCTCCACTGATCCGGTCTGGGGAGGGCACAGTTGAGGAGTCTGTCGGGAGCTCCGTTTCCAATCTACACAGGAGTGTTGATTGTCTTTCGCGAGGACTGGATCTCCTTGAAAAGGAAGTGGATGGCTTCTTTCAGATAGTTTTGACTGGGCGCGATGCTTTGCTTTGTAACCTTAGAGCCAACGGTCCAGCTTCTGCGCAAATGAAAAAAAACAATGTGGAGCGGTAGTTTTCCATATATTTGTAGTCTTTCTTATACACAAAAAATTATGTATTTTGTTATCTTCTTGGTGAGAGTATGTAAGATGTTATGTCGTGAACATACTACATCTGGTGTGAGTGTAAGGCCTGCTATGCTGCTACTAGATCAGTTTGTGCCGTTTGTTGGAACTTTTCCTGATATAAGGTCAGGGATATATGTAAAAATTTCTAGTGTAATGCCGAAGAGCATCGTTTGCTTTCTGTTTGTGCCGATTCGGTAAGTGGTCAGGCTCCTTAGTTTGGGTGTTCTACTTTGCGTAGGTCTCTAGTCGTTTGTGTGCTCCACTGCCTCGTTGTGCTGTGCGCTCAACGCTGTTGTGGTTAAATGAAAGTTTCACATATGCCTTTTATCACCGTGCTGTGGAGGGTATGACTTGGAGGCACGATTAGAAATTTTGCCCTTCTCTCCTTTGAACCGGTAGAGAAAAAAGGCGGCTCAGCCCAAGTTGAGTAGGGATCTGTATTCCACCTCTGTTCGTTGCGTGGGGCGTGTAGTAAAAAGTGATAGAACCCTGCAGACAAGCATATGCTGTTCTTAGGTTGTCGCCAACCGCCACCTCTAGCAACCTTTATTTAGTTGAATCAGCCGTTGTAAAACATTCGTCTCTCTCGGGAAAGTACCCCTTACTATATTGAACGAGCAGCGCACAATCCTGGGCATTTGATCACTGTTTTGACCATTTCATTCTTCTAGTCGTATGCACCGAGACTGAGTCAGGAATTGACCAAAATTTTGTGGATCGTTGTCTGTTCTGTGGTTTTCTTTAGCCTCCATCATCGTTTCACAAGCGATGGCTGAAGGAAGATTCTCGTATCACCTAAAAAAAAGACCGATGCCAGATTTAGAGCTGATACGCTCGTATGCACATCATAGTTCATAGCTGCAACAATCTGACTGGCGAGGATATTGACTCTAGAATTTCTAAGGAAGCCAGCCAATCTAGTGGGACAATTTCCACCGGATTAACCAGAAGTTATTGCGATGGTTCATGGAATCAAATCTTCCGTTGGTTTTGGCCATGAAAGCAGAAAGATTAGTTCTCTTCGTGGCATTCGGTTGAGAATAAACTACGGAAGATCAAGTTCATGAGATAGCGTATGGATTCAGACCATCTACTGTGCCATTTTCAGGGGTAACTCAAAGGAAATGAATGCACATCGATTGACTCTTGATATGCTACCACAGGAAACAATTTGAATCGTCCCACTAGTCTTGAGGATTTGGGGCTTTCGCATGGCCTCTCAAATGAAAAGAAACAGAAAGGCCAAATGTCATGAAACTATCGGCGTGCTATGCCTTCAATCATTCTTCGTACATGCATATGAACAACATCCCCGAAGAGCACTTAACCACAGTCCCAGTTCTCAACTTCCCCCATTCCTGCCAAAACTTTCAACAAAATCCACATAAAAGGGAAACCAGGCTCGTATCCTTAGAAATGGTAGGTGAAGGTAGAGCTTTGAGGCCATGGATTAATGCGACATTGGATGGTGATGACTTGAACCAGCAGCAGAAGAGCACCCAAAAAAAAAAAATCAGGCTTCCGATCTTTACATGGCCATTGCAGCAAGGTGAACTGTCAGCAAAACAAAACTTCATGAAATTAGATATGAATTAGATACCTTGGAATGACTATTTTGAGCTGTTTGATGATTGACTCAAGCAATCACATAACTTGTGTCTTACCTCCAAATGGAAACTTGCATAGTTCCTCACCGTGTCATTGACTAGCTTCTTGCATTCTGCTGCCTAATCTAGCACCGTGCTGCTTAATTATCTGGACAGACTGAAGAAGTATATCTTGTTGTGTGGTGTACAACTCATCTCTACCCTAAAACCCATGCAGCATTACGTAAGTGAGAGAAAGTGACCGCAAAGCATGGTAGAACAGGCAAGAGGCTTCAGAAAGGGGGGAAAAAGTTTTGAGACTGGGTGGCACAAGAATCAAAGCATGCGGCATAAGCTTACTCGCCTCCAGTATCACAATGATAAAATTAAAAACTGAAATCTCGCATGTTGGTTGTCTCTCTTTTTCTGGTACAACACACAATATAAACAATCACATGTAAAAGAACAACTGAGTAAGAGACATTGATCTCATGCAAGTAGCAATAGCATCATCTCAATAAAATTACATTCTAAAGTAGATAGTGGAAAACTGCTTTATCATGAGATGTGCACCAGAGGAAGAGCTACTCACCATGTGTTTGAGATTACAACCAAGAGTTAATTCGACATGAGAACTTTCCACCTGTGACAGGAAACAGTAGGGGACTTCTTTACCCAAGAAAACTTTTGGGTGTGATTTCAGCATATTCTTGATGTCATTTGATATCGGTGGAATCTTCTCCAGATCATCACTTTGCAAAGGGATTTTGGTGACTATGGCACGCCATTCAGCACGTGTCTTATTTACGATTACCTACAAACTTTGTGAACTGATAATGAGGTTTTCTGATTGCAGTTACCACTACCACAGAACAATGCATATAAAAAACACGTACATATCCAACTAACAAAGTGCCTAATTTGGGTTTTAAAGAATACACCAATCCTAAAAATCCAGAGCAACTCATTGCAATTTAACTTTTTTCCCCATTTTTTTGATGGGGTGACCAACAAGAGGTATTACCAGTGAGATCAAATATCATAGTGGACTACCTCATCCAGCAAAAGGTCCAAAGTACTAAGCATTGACGCATACGAATAAAGATTATCAATAGCCAAACCAATCAATCTATATCAAACAACAGTAACTTTTAGCTCAATGAAGACTAGTGAGTATTCAAGTATTTTGCATATCCAAGCACGTAATGGCATCAACAATATTAAAACTAATCCATTAAAATCTGCAAGTAACAATCCCCCTTTAGAACAGAAGCAGGTCTGAATAGAGGGTAACAACGCAACCCTGCAAAGAATAGTCAATTATGATATTCCAAGAGATTGATGAAAGACCTCCTAAGGATACAGAAAGATCTACAACATTCAGACAACTACATACAAAAGATAACAATTCTAGTAATCCACCTCTTCAGACAAGTACACACCTGGCTAGAGAACAACGAATTTGGAACAATGACAGGAAACCTCTCGGCATTAAGCAGCGATGTGGTTGTAAGCCCCATTTCCACAACTTGACCTTCTATTGATCCAGCCTAAAATACGGAAAATTTATTAGGTTCAGAAGTCAAGGCTCGTTTCTCTATGCTATCTGTTCCTCACTATATTCACAGCCCATGAGATTGCCAGAGAAAAGAGGAACAACATGATCATGTACTGATATAAGATCCAAATCATGTCATGAACTGCAGAGTCACTTCAGGATAATGATCAGGTGACTTCTCATAATAATTGCATTAAGAGATAAAATGCTCCTGGTCAGAGTAAATGGTTATGAAGAACAAAACTTCATTCCATATCCAGGAGGAAAGGGAAAAAAAGTTGCAAGCATATCTCCAAGCGAAAACAAATTGCCGGGTTGATGCTGAACCATACTTTTATTGTATCTCCAAGCGAAAACGGCTTCGAAAACTGCATAGACAAGCCACTAAGCACATTTCCAAGTATATCTCTGGCAGCAAAAGCAGTTGCTACACCTGCATAATTTTAGCTCATACATAGGTTAAAGCATGGTAAGACTTGTAGGCATCGTATGAGCTCTTGGCATTATGGGGTGTAGCAAGACATATGCTAGAGATAATCTGGAGACAGTGGATACAAAGACAACATGCAAGGACAATAAGTATATGAATGAGCTCTATTGTCTAAGAGAGGAGCTCGGGAATTCCCAAGTAATGCATGCTGTGACATCATGACATTTACCAAAAATAACTCCACAAGATTTTATGTTGTGTTAAGGATTTGGTTACTATATGATGCCATAGATTGCAGGTAACACTCGGACAGAAGGCATATGCAGATAAATGAACAGTTAAGTACCTCCTATACCGCCAACTGTAATGATAGATTGCACAGCCACTCCACATGCTTCTGCCAAAGCCATCAACCCAATTACAAACATCCCTATAGAAGAAAGTCGGTCTAGTGCAAGCATTTTTTCTCGATCAAGCCCTGCCAAACTCTTGCTTGCTAATACACGAGAGAACACATTTGTTTTCCAGCGGTACAAGAACCATACGAATGAAAGAATAACTGCCCCCCTCCATGCTTGCCCAATGTATTGGGATGCTATAGTTGTAGGAGCAACAATCATGGCACTGAAATTCATATAAAAGGTACAGGGTAAACATTAAGGTTCATATAACAAAACACACATGAACATATGAGACATTGATCAAGCTTGCATTTACTAACATCTGCCAAAATGCCATGAAGGTGATGAGATATCTCACAGGATCTTCTAGGGCCCCCCAGAAGCTTTTGTCATAAGAAACTTCTTCTCCTAAAGGGGTTCCCGAGAGCAAAGCAGCCTGACCTTGTGTTGCATACTTGTGAAATCTCCTCAATATTCTAGGCATCACAACCCATGCCAATAGAGTAGCAGTCGAAGTAAGACCAATTGGCATAAAAATATTCTTGACATGGGGGTGCGAATCGAGAATCTGCTGCACATAAGGAGTCAATTCATCAGATACCTCCTTAACCTTTTCGCCCGTGTGACCAGCCACATCAACGGCACCATGCCAAGCTTCTTTAATCTTATCGAGCCACTCACTCGAGACAACCACAGTATCCCCATCGCCCATTTCTCCCGCCCCAGAAATGGCCGATACTTCCGATTCCTCGCGTGTATCTCGTTTGCCACCGAAATACGATGCAAATGACCGAGAATCCAATAGGGGGCTTGCCAAAATGGGGGAGAAATTACTTCCACGGCACGTGCGGGGTAGTTTAGGAGAAAATCCATTGGTGGGTCTTCTCAGGTAACCGGTAGTACCAGAGAGTGATGCAGGAGCCAGCCTTCTCTGATAGGTGTTTACATAGTCAAGAGATTTCGACTCTTTGGAGCAGTAGATGGCATCAAGAGATAGACGTGATGCTCTTACGTGAACTTGAGTAGAACACTTCGAACATGCAGCGTGGGATTTACATGACAGCCATTGCGAGCAAGGGACAGTGAATCTGCAAATGGATTTTAAACTGGGAAACCCGATCTTAGCCATTGTCTGAAATTTTCAGCACCTGGGATTCCAGGAGCTGCGGGAATAGCTAAAGCTCAGATATCCTAAAAATGCTCGCAAGAACGGGGGTGAAAGCGATAATTAAGAAACTCTACCACCACCTGTGACCTCTGCTAACAGGCGAAAATCAGAGGCGATGAAAAGACGGAAGCTTTACTGGATATGTCAGAATCTTCAGCTCCTTCTTCCTCGGCAATCAAACGGATTCCCAGCTGATGCCAAGCTTGGTCATCAGCATGCGATGCGACCGCGGCCAGAAGAAGAACATCGGGCTTGCTTGCCCCCTCAAGCGGTTTCTAGTTAAGCATAGGGACGAGGAAGACGCTGATCCGGGTTGTCGGGTCCGCACCCTGGCTAAAGGTCATATTTCGGGTCGGGTCGGGCTCGGCGGCAAACGCTCAGCGCATGGCCCACATCCTTGAAGGCCTCTCGTCCAAAATGAAAAAAGGAAAATGATATAAGCAGTCCATCTCTAAATTTTACTTTAATCTGTAAAGTAATTATTAAGTTTTTAATATTTTTCATATGATCCTTGAATTATTTTACTAAGATATAATGTGGTCCATGAATTTTAGTCTATTTAATGTAATTTTAGAATTGTTTATAAATATATGATTTCAGATTAATTTCAAAACTTAAAATTTTTTATCACTGCAAAACCGCTTAGCTTGTAAAATTCATTGTTTCGTATCTTACTCTTGATTTAATATGTAATTCATGAATTTTGAATACAGGTTGAATTCATGAATTACATGAATTTAAAAACTTGAAAATATCAGTTCATCGTAAAATCACTTAACTCAAGGTAGTCTGGTTCCCCCAAAATCGATCCCTGATTTTTAGGAGCGAGGACTGAACAAACTAATTCTAAGACCGGATCGGACCGGATTGGTCGGTCTGGTTTCGAGTGATCCAATGGAACCGAGAAAAATTCAAAAATAATAAGTATTTCGTCCCAACATATCACACACAATACAATATCATCCTAAGTTAAGAAAATAAAAATCATGTGCAAAGATTCAAAAGCACTCCGTCGTCTCTCAGGTTTTTTACCAAATTGAGAAAGATAAACTCATGATAGAGCTCGACTTTGACTCTTTGAGTTATTCACTTTGCATGAATGAGAACGGAAGCGGAGAGCCTGGGGCATTGAGTGTGAGACACTAGATATGACCTCCAAATAATAGGGGTCAAGGTCGGCCGGGGAGACGGAATCCATCAAGATTTGACTTAAATTGAATGTGGCGTGTTATTTTTTTTTGCTCTTTCGGCCCTAAATAACTACACAACTCGGAGAAAAGGTTGGCCCAAGTAGTCAGGTCTGATTACATCATATCAAAAATCGTGGATTGGATCAAAACTCAAAGAATCGGACCAATTTAATCGATTTAAGCGGTTTCTTGATTGGACGGTCGATTATAGCCACTACCTAATGTTTGATGCGCGCCTCACCCTCGGCTTGTTCCAGCTGGATAGCGCGTAGAATCCACTATCTCGCTCGTTGACTGGACTTATCCTTTAACTCCCTCCGCTTGAAGGCATCTTTCCTCCTCCTCCTCCTCCTCCTCCTCCTCCCTTTGCTAGCATACTGCTCCGCGAAAATGGAGGCCTTCCTGAAGTTCAACCCGTACTCCTTCTTGTTACTCTGCGTGTGCACTCTCCCCGTGTTTTCTCTCCCCGATTCCTTCTCTCCGGTCGACAATTACCTCATAAACTGTGGCTCCGCCGTGGACGCCACCGTCGACAACCGTGCGTTCCTCAGCGACTCGTCCAGCTCCAATGCACAGGTTCTGACCTCAACTCGGACGATCTCGCTGAAAGACGACAACCCGGCGCTGGGCACGCCCCAAATCTACCACACGGCGAGGGCCTTCACCAGGCCTTCCAAGTACGTGTTCAAAGTCCAGGAGAGAGGGACGCACATGGTACGCCTTCATTTCCAGAGGTTCAATTCCTCGAGCATGGAGTTGGGTGACGCTCGATTCCATGTTTTGGTTGATGGGTACGTGGTATTGAGTAATTTTAGTGGCAAAAGCGTGTCCCGACCCGTAATTAAGGATTATCTGATATGGATTGATGCGGAAAAGCTTGTTCTTACGTTTGTCCCTGCTGAAAGGTCGAAACTTGGATTTGTCAATGCGATTGAAGTGATATCTGCGCCCAAAGATTTGATATTGGAGACCG
Organism: Melaleuca alternifolia; assembly: GCA_019926035.1. Lineage (NCBI taxonomy): Eukaryota > Viridiplantae > Streptophyta > Magnoliopsida > Myrtales > Myrtaceae > Melaleuca > Melaleuca alternifolia. The sequence continues at coordinate 252,636 of JAGKPW010002199.1, read as the reverse complement.
CCCAGCTTGTTGATGGTGGCGAAATAGTGAATTTTAGTGGATTGAACCGGCAAGCGCTCGAAGTGTTATATAGGGTTAATGTTGGTGGTCTGAAGGTTACTCCTTTCAATGATTCTCTGTGGAGGACTTGGGTTCCTGATGATGCTTATCTGAAGTCGACTTATGGATCAGAAAGGGTTTTCTTTGGTGGTAGGATTAAGTACCAAACGGGAGGTGCAAGCCGTGAGGTAGGTCCTGACAATATGTACAATGCTGCCAGAGTGATAAAAAGCACAAATGCAACAGTACCTAATGTTAACATGACATGGGTTTTTCCAGTAACCGGAGATTACAAGTATCTCGTTCGATTGCATTTCTGTGACATTGCTAGTATTTCTCTTGAGTTGTTATACTTCAATGTGTACGTCAATGGGTTCTTGGTGTATAAAGATTTCGATCTCTCATATGTTGTAAATGAGGTTTTGGCAGCGCCATTTTATGCAGATTTCATAGTTGAGGGAGATAATTTGGGGATTTTGAGTGTGAGCATTGGACCGTCAAATTATAGCATGGCGCATGCAATTGATGGCATTCTTAATGGTGTGGAGATCATGAAGTTGAATAACTCAATGGGTAGCCTTGATGGTGAGGTGTGTGGTGGATTTATTTTGAAAAGATGGCCGAGAGGAAACATGAGCATCTTGGTTCCTTTGGTTGCTGTAATTTGTTTGCTGCTGAGTATATCTGTGGTTATGCATAGGAGGACAACTGGGGTAAGCCACCCTGTGGCATGGACCAGATTGCCAACAGACATGACAGAATTAAGCCTGAAACAAGCCAAGCAACAGTTCAGATAAATCATGACTTGTAACATGTACTTGGAATTGATCATAGAGGAGGAAAATGTTGTTGCTTATTGATGAATGTATACTGTCGATGCATTCAACAGCTGCTGTGGCTTCTGTTATTTTGAGTTGTAGTTTGGGGCTGTAAGATGGTTTATAAGCTTGGAGTGTATGTGTTGTAATTATCCTGTAAGTTTTGTTGGAAGTATTCCTTACCACGTGAAGAAAGATGTTCATGCCTTTCTTGTCGGCAGGACAATATCCTAATACTTTACCTGATCTCAGAGCACTATGAAGCAATAATAATGACATAGAAGTTGTCAAGTTTATTAGTGGGAAGGTGCTTGTATGTTCTTCTGTATGCTAAAACCTTGCTTATCCAGCAATCTTTCTCTATTTTCTCTTGATGACTTGCTGTTACTTAATAATCAATGGAAGCTTCTGTTGTTACTTTATTCCTGACAATCGCCAATGACGTGGGTGGTTCTTTATAGGAGTTCCTATCCGTCCTTTCCTGAGTAGCCTCTGCTTCCCAGAATATCTAGTTTAGATCTTAGAGAATACTAGGACTTGCCGAAAAGGCCTGCTGCGCTTTATTCTAGTTGTCCAAAACCTATGGAAGTTTGTTGTAGGCCTCCCAATTACTAGCTTCCAGGATTCCATAATCACAGTTCCCTAGTTCATAGAATTTAAACAATCTCAAGCCTATATATTGGGTCTTTCGAAACGAGGGGAAGTATGGGGGATTATCAGATATGTGGAGGGGATAGAGTTGTATCTTCTTATTCTGTTGCAACTTGGGAGGTTGGAGTTTTCCAATTCTGTTTTTCTGTTATCATTATACCAGCTTTATAAATTCTCTCTGAGATTGTCTTCCTGTAGGGAGGCTTTGTATGTCATGTCTCTTTCTTGCATAATGTTTCGTTTGTCTAGATACATAGGGCCACAATTCATTGGTCATAATTATATTTTTCCGTAATGGATCCTTGCAGATGATTGATGACTGTTCCAAGAAACATCGATAACATGCATCTATTATGCTGCTTCTTCTTACAGATATTTTCAGCAGCCAGTACAAGGGTAATTCTGCACATGTATGTAACCTATCATGAGCATCGGCTGACCTAAAAGGGGGATGCGCCATTCAAACATTTAGACTTGACTTTCAATTCCTCTCGAAAATGATAATCCGCTAGCTTTGCTAATGTGGATGAATGTTTGTAAATGTGTTGTTTGGTCTAGTGATCCTTGTAATGCAATTTTATTTGGAACAAGGACGTATCCTATTGGAAATTCAAGGTCACAAGCATTCTGATAGTAGCAGGATAAGAATTAGAGGTTGCTTGGAACAAGTTGATTCTGGGATAGCGTAATTACCCTCTATAGGTTAGTTTCAGTCGTTTTAGCTTTATGTTCTTCTGATACATTGAATGGCATGACTTTAGTCAAAACAGGAAAACCACAAACTTAGGCTGTGCTCTTTGTTAGTGGTAATACAGAGCATTACATAGATGCTGGAGATCCGAGTGGAGAAGCGTACACACTTTTCCATTCCATGTAATCTCCCGCTTTGATCAATAGAGCACAAAATGGATGGATGAGTCGCCCACCAGCCAGATAGATTTCTTTTATGTTGTTCTCCCACCAATTCTACGGGCACTATCATTTACTGATTTGATTAACATCAGGTAGTGAACAGGGATGCTGATAGTGTTGAGACATTTGTCTTGGTGCCCATATGGGCCGCGAGTGCTTTACCCTACCCTGGCACATCCAATCTTGGCATTGCAATTTGCAACCAGAATTCGACCTCCCCCATGCCTATTCTACACCTTCAGCATTTGACTTATCTAGGACTGACTGAGGTTTTGGTTAAGAAGTGTCCGGTCCATGCAATTTTCACAGCCCGTCCGGTTATTCTCGGCCTCCCTGATGATGTGATTCCCATGCATGAATCTTGTTTGATTCCTAAGCTCAAACTGTCTGTTGGCTACGACCGGTCATATAGTCGTATAGTCCGGGTCTCATTTGTTTTGGTTGGTACTGACTGGTCCAGTCTCGTGCTTTTCCAATGCATCGAGCAAAATGCTATCAGTATCCGATTGCTTAATCGTCATGTGGGGATGATGAGGCATTCGCTTGTTCCATATCTTGAGCTGCGACACATGCGTCAGAGCTCAGGTCAACTTTCCACGTATTAAAGAAAAAACATCCGCAGGTAGTTCCTTCTCTGCAGATCACTGGCATCTATTGGTCCGTCCAGAGTCTTTCACTCACCGCCTGTGAATATATCGTCATCCCACTCGACTTACCACTATATGTTGTCGCTCATCACCTTCCATTGCTCAGCCTGTGAACTCCACACCCCCACCCTCCTCTCCTCCTCCTCTCCCTCTCTCTCTCTCTCTGTCTCTCTGTGGAAAGCACACTTCATCTGCTTTAGATAAAGAAACAATGGGCTTTCCAGTTGCTTACACTGAAATTTCCTTCCCAAAGCTCTTGTTCCAAACAATCCCCCTCCTGTGCTTCATCAGGAACCTCGTTTCATCTCTCCTCCGCCTCCTGGGCTTCCCCGATTTCCTCGAGATCGACCCTCCTTTCCCTGAGAGCCAAACACCCGTTTGCCCGCCCGTGTCCGCTGTCCTGATCCGAGAATTCCTGCCCCTAATGAAATACTGGGAATTGTCGGACCCGCCAGAGAGCTGCACAGTTTGCTTATATGAGATTGAGGTTGGAGAGGAGATCAGGGAGTTGAAGAATTGCAAGCATGTTTTCCACAGGAGCTGTTTGGACCGTTGGATGAACTGCGACCAGCGAACGTGTCCCCTGTGTAGGACAGAGTTCGTGCCCAGTGGAATGCGGGAAGAGTACGATTGATGGTTGTGGGATGCTGCTGCTTCTAGGAGTGGTGTTCTTGAGCTTTACGGTGAGTACGGTTCGATTTAGGCATTTGGTGGTGGTCGGTGAACTTGGGTGGATAAAGTGCAAATTAGGCCAGCTTCAAGAGTCAAGAATAAGAATCAAAACAAGAAGAAGAAAGGTTTTGCAAGTTCTTTTTCTTGATGTTACTCTTACAAAGAACTGAAAACGATGACTTGTTTCGATATACCAATTAGGCCTTTTGGCTTCTCTTCTGTGAGATTTGCGGTGGGAAGGTCTTTTCTTCTCTTCGGATTGATGATAATTGATAATCATGGTTCATGGTTCGTTTTGGCAGAATTAACCACGGCTTTGGAGATTCAAATGAGTCGCTTTTCCTTCGTGGCTTCCACTTTTCTGTGTCTCTTTGTTGATGATGTTTGAATTGATTTGATTCAAATAGGAAAAGAATAACGTGGAAGGTGTGGGGTGTTACAATTGCAAATGAGGGTTGAGTCCTGAGTAGTTGCTAAAATGCTTGATGGATCTGATGAATGAATGCCCATAAAACATGGGGAACGAAAGGGTTGACTAATTTTAATGGTCAAAGCAAACCCTTTCGTTTAAGAAGTGGGTTTGATCATCCACCATGGGATTGATAATTGGATAAAGCAACAAATATTTTAGCCATTTGCATGAAGCTCAAGCTTCCTTCTTGCATACGAGCTCCTGTAGAATCGGTGGTAAAAGTTTCTTAGTAGCTTACTCGATCAAACTGGTGATTCCCACCCACTACGGATCCCATATTGTCCTTATTTCTGAAATTTTGAGTTGAACTCATTCATTCATAGTCTTCCTTTTCTTTCAGAGCCACGCTTTTTAGATATGAGTCGATGAGCTTAAATTTAAGATAATGGTTTGGGTTGTTGAAGACCGTCAGCCAATGTGCAGTGTGAAACCTTTTGTTCGGATCTTGTCGTCATCGATACGAAGGACGACAGGGTCGGGAGTTTCTTTAACTATTGTAATGCAAGCAATGCGTGACCGGCGTTCATGTTGTAATATTTTAGTTTCTGCTCTTTCCATATGAAATATTCCCTAAGCGTTAAATATTAGGACTCTGTTTCTTTAGTTGGGGAAAACTTAGTGCTCATTTGGCTACAAAAAGAAGACTTTGACGCCAATATGATACATGAAGCGGCTGCAAATTTTCTTTTCGATAAGAAAATTTGCTGATTGTCCCACGTCCCTCGTCTCTTTCTGTGTAAACTCCATATGTTAGCTCAACGAATCAATCGTTGTCCGAACTTGGGTCATGACACTACGGAGAGAAATTGCAGTTTCAGCATGATGAGTCCAAGAGCTTGATCTCTGTCTGCAGTCATGCGAACAATTATCTGTGAACACAAAGAAAGAAACGCGGATAGACATTGAAAACGTCCTTAGGATAATGAAAGAAGTTCACGCATGAATCATCATTCCCAGGCTGTGAAAGATCAGAGAAATTCTTGCTTGAATCCGGGTCCATCTATCAGATTCGGTCGTTGTTAGATTTTGTTGCACTCTCATAAGATTCACATGATCGATATCTATGATAAATCCAGTTTATCCTGCACCAATCCAAGAGTCTGTCAAAAGAATGAGTCATACTCTCCTGAATGATTTGAGAATCCGGAAAGATAAGTGAGGAGGAGCTAATGGAATTACAAGTTCCAGGCACCACATCCCTTCCCGTGTATTTACAGGGGAATCTTTTTTTCTAAATTCGTTATTGCATCTAGAATGTATGCACACAATTTACCAAACAATTTTCCCATTTTGTTCTTCGTTGGTCCTAAGATCTATAGGACCTTGGTTTAACCAAAAGTATAGTTAAAGAAAGGGGGAAAAAAGAGTATCACACGTCAACTTATGTTGAATCCATGGCAATTGCAATGGTTTAATCAGCATTGTTTTGACCAAGATGGCGCAAAATTTGGGGTGTCTATTGGTCGGGCAGAATACCAGACCCAGCCTGAAGCAAATGTGCTGAGGCACTTTCCGTCACCCAAACGCGACACGGTTATTACACTACCTGAAGTCGACGGTTTGGTTCGGCTATTTGGATATGAAATTTTTACTTTTGAATATTGAAGAATTGTTGGGTCCTTCATGTCCGACTTGGTCTTGCAAATTAGGCTTTGGTGGGCAGATTTGAACATGGAGATTTATCTTCTCAGTCTTCCTTTCTCTGAGAAACTTAGGACAATCTAGGTAAATCAAACTTTACATGTGTTCTCTGAGCTGACTTGCATTACTTTAAGATACCATAATTTAATAATCCATAGTTTGGCTCTCCAAGAAAAGCAGCATCCAAGCATGAAAATGGAGGAGAAATATCAGTATCTAATGTGCATTCAGTGCTTAATAAGTTAATAAAGTCAAAGCTCTCACTCACATTGTTTAGTTCACAGCTTTGCTTAAGCCTTAAGACACTCTTGTTTGATCTCAAGGCAAGACTCATTCAGTGCATGAAATTGGGAAAGAAAAGTTTTTGGGTGCACCGTAAATGTGAGGACGATGCACTGCTTTTTATGCCTCTCTTCCTCCTCTTTCCACTGCATAACTCAAGAGAATCACTCAAGATGGCCACAAGGCCAAGAGCACAGTGGCGCTTAGTTCTTTGTTATCTGTTTCTTGGATCAATCAATGCGACTTCTCTTCCATGCGAGGACACTCGGTGCAGGACAGGTTCGTGCAACAGCAACGGAGATTGCATCTGCAAGTTCCCTGATCCTTCGACCATATTAGATGGCAATCGGCTTTTTCTCAGGTGATCTTTTATCATTGCTTTCGCACTTCGTTATTGTTCTGTTTCCTTTTTCGCTTCCAATGAGATTGTTAAATGATATAAGAAGCATAACTCTAACAAAACGTAATGATTCTTCGAATAAGGCATGCAACAATTTCCCATATTAGTATTGCTTAGCTGAATTGCTGATGTAGATTCATGACATTATCTGCTGGGATGACAGTGGGAAATTTTGCAATGAGGAGACGGTGATGTGCGATGGAACGAACTCCTTTTGGTGCGAGCATGGAGGGAAATGTGAGGAGATTGTGCAGGGCGAAGAATATAGATGCAAGTGCCCTCCAGGGTACACCGGAGAGCACTGTGAGTATTCTGGCGCACGTTGTGGCGGAATCTTCTGCTTCCATGGGGCTGAATGCTTGGTTGAGGGAGAGGCTTGCGAATGTCCTTCTGGCTGGCGAGCAAGTGCCGATTGTTCACTCCCAACAAATTCCACTACAGGTCTAGCCGGATTTCATTTTGTAGATTTGCCATTATCTCCTCTTTGATAATTTCATATGATCGGCGGTCATATGAAATGTCGTGAATTGCAGGTTCTTCGAAAAGTACATCTTCAACCAGATCGGATCAGCGAGGCGGGGATAGTAACACTAATGTGAGTAATGTTCGTTTTCATTTTCTGGTTCGATGTTCTTCATTTGCCTCGATTACGTTATCACGTGATTTACTCTGTGTTTTTACAAGCAGGGATTGGTCTTGCTCTCTCTTGTTCTATGTTCGGTAGGAGCTGTAATTGGACTAGCTATTTATGCCCAGAAATGGATTATGAGAAGACAAAGAACTTCGCCTCCAAAGTCTCAGCAGTTATCGGACATGCAGCCTTACCACCGTGTATTGGAAGAGGACGGCCACAATAATTCAAGTCTCTAACCCAAAACTCTAATCCTGCCATCGCAATATTCTCGCGCCAGAAGTTATTGAGAATCTTTGTTATTGAAAATCAAACCTGTGTCTTCTTTTCCTGTTAGAGATTCAATATATGTTCCATTATTTTCTCCATAGCATGGACAATGGACCAACAGCTGAGCTTGCCAAAACTTCAGCGTGTCTTGAAAGCTACCCGATTTATGCATCCCAATATTGATAATACACGCACTTTACATAACGTAATGACGAAACCTCACCAAGGCAAAACTAGAAGAAAAATCAAGTCATAATGAGCTAGATGAAAAACAGATTATTTACCTATCACAGCATTCACTTAATTCCGGGGAAAAACGCACCTGGGTTTATAGTTATCAGTCGGCTAATGGCTTCCATCCATAGAACCAAAAGTCAGGGAAATGCCATTAGTTAATGCTATTGTTGTACAATAACTTTTCTCAAATATTGAGATGCATATGTTGACTAGTATTTCGCCAGAAAGCTGCACTGATTCTTCATCTCGGATGTCCTGGATGAGGATAAGCAGCAGGTGGATGTCCTGGAGGAGGAGGATAAGCAGCAGGTGGATAACCCGGAGGCGGATAACCTTGAACTTGAGGAGGTGGGGGATATCCATACAGTGGCGGCCCATAAGCTTCTTGCAGTGGCTGTCCTACAGAAGGAGGAACTGGCTGGTTGATGCGCGACATCTGCTGCACTGGAGGCACGACCATTCCAGGTTGTTGCCCAAACTTACCGTCTCTCTTGTCCATTTCAATCTTATGTTGGGTCTGGATACGATCCAAAAGTCAGTAACTAAGCAGTCAAATTCTTTAGCGAATGTTCTTGCCGTTTAAAGAGCTGGGATGGTAAGATATGGCGGCTAGATGACATGATCATTCAGAATCAAGATGTACTGCTTTCCAATGGTTCAGCTACTGTTTGGCAGAATAAGAGTGGAAAAAGATTCTAGAGGGGGTGGTTGATAGCATTTCTAGAGCCTCGTTTAATATAATCTGATTTACAGGGAAACCGACATAGAGGGGAATGGCATAACTGCCTGATTCATTAGTATCTAATTGATAGTAGATAGTACTGTACCTGCATACATGCACAGACCCTGCAAGATGATGGAAATAAAATAATCAGCCAAATGCTACCGTATACATCACACTCGAGCTGTTGACAGGGGTAAAGGGGAAGTCTCATACGTGCAATAAACCATGTCGGATAAGCAAGACAAGCACTGCGAAGCATCTTCAATTTCCTCACTTCCGGTTAAACAAGCAACCAAGGAACATATACATGCCAGTTGTTGGAGGCAGAACATGAATGCCTGCATGAGAAGGCAATCGGTCAAGGTAGAGATTGGAATGCTCCACCGGCATGACGGAAAGATGAGGGAGCATAAAGATTACAATGATGCAGTTATCGCACTGCGTTGTCTGTATGTTGAATTCGTCTTGCAAAAGGAACCTGGTTGAGGCGACTGAGTTCGCGAAGCAACAGAGAACCTTAATGATGCGAGAAGTGAGAAAGACAAGACGTCAATAGCATTAGTAGATGGGAAACATTAAGTGGACATAAAATATACATAGCAAGCAGAAGCTTTGTAAGTACATAAACAGATCAAGGAAGAAACTGGAAGAGTCAATTGAAATCAGATCGAGCTCACACCTCAGTGCAAAGACAAAATTCGGGGCACCGGCTTTCTCCACAACTACCGCTGCATGGCATATAGCCAGCACAGCATGTATACCTATAACACAGATGAGTTGGGAACGAGGTTCAGTATCTATACTATCAGAATTTCTGCCAGAAAAAGGCTCTAGTTCCATCTATTACCTTGACATATCATTGTAAAGAGCTCGCCTGCGCAGCATGAATGAGGCACACGGACCACTGCTCAAAGAAATAAAGAAATGGTGGCATGATTATTCAAAGTTCTGAGTGCAACTATTTCTTGATGAGTAGGTCCTGATAGATACTACCAACCATTCATGATAAATGTCACTAAAAACTATGTCTTGACGAAAAGATCATTAGGAAGTAGATCGCTTTTTAATTGAGGGAACTGTATGAGATACTAAATTGTTAAACCTGACTTCACATACCAAGTGATGTGCAACAGCTGCAACGGATAATCCAAAGGCATACCATTCAAATTATACAGCATCAATCAGGATGTTAGATTTGTAAACCTTCTCAATACACCTATCACTACTCATTCACAATTTCACTTGAGACTTATGCTGCTTGTTCAGGAGAAGCTACTAAACTCATCTTCATTTTGAGCCCTCTCTTCCTATTTCAGTTCCAATTTTATTGTCAAGGGTGTCATGATGCCATCATCCTGGTTGTGAAGTGAAGATTTTGAGATCACATTGATCCATCTTTGTATTCCCTAATCACGACTTCTTACTGATCAGATGAAACTAGTTGATGTTTATCTATCATAATCATATAAAAAGTACAATGTAAGCATACACATGCTCTTATTGTAAAAAATTCTGTATCACAGCTGGTCGGTCCACAGAAATAACTTAGATTGATCTAGGTCTTATATTGCAGAACGGTACATAAAAACGGCCTGAAACATTGACCACATGCATCAACACGATAAAAAGTGTGATATGAACACATGCTTTAAAATTTCAGGCCGTTTTTATTTTTCACAAAAAATAAAGATATGATATAGAAGTCCTACCACAGTGCTGCGAAGCAACAATCTGCGCAATAACAAAGAAGGAGCGGAGCTGGTCAGTCATTTTGTCTAATCAAACCGAAACATTTTGAACAATGACAGTAAGAAATGGAATTCATGACCCAGAAAAAGCTCCAGCACATCGACAAATCTCCGAGCGTAATAATGTAACAAGGAGTAGGTTAAGAAAAAAGGATTACAGGGGAAATCGGCACTGATGGCGCTCCTGAGATCCGTGTGCCAAACATTCCTGTAGTGCTGGCGTAGCTCCATCTTCTCCGCACGGATTTGAAGCGCCATATTTTGTCTGTACGAATGCGACGAACAAATCAAATTCCAAACAAATTTTATGCAGAGAGCCAAGGGATGGTTATCAGCTTGAAGGACAATGGATGGAGACAGAGAGAGAGAGAGAGGTACGAGGAAAAGGCAAGTGACGATTCTGGGTTGTTAGGAACGTGCAGTTGTTGTCAGTGCAAATATAGGCCCTTCCGTGTGACAACTGCGTCAGTCAGTTAGGAAACTCAGCTGAAATTACTTTTATTGCCTATGGCAGTTAAATCTTCAGTTCCATTACAAGCTAGGCCTAACATCAACCGGACGCGCATACTTAGGTTGCGGGCTGAGGCAAAGGATAAGATTCGCAGTTCCTCAGATCAAGAAGACATGAAAATGTGCCTGACATTTTATAGATTACATCAAGGTCCACAGGTTGGAAATTCTCCCTCTCTCTCTCTCTCTCTCTCTCTCTCTATCTCTCTCTCTCTCTCTCATTGTTTTCCATGAGCCTTTGGATATGGTGTCCTACCCACAAAATAAAAAGTTACGAACGGACAGCAGAATTTCTCTTCTTGTTTCTCGACAAAAAAGTTGGTAATAGACAAGCTCGGTGTACGCTGGCCGTTGGGTGTGGTAAGACAACTACAGTATGAATATGGAAAGTGTGTATGGTCCATGCTACCATCTATGAGATTCCATGTGGATCCGCCGTCCTAATCATATAGCATGGTCATCTTGATCTTTTAAGTCTCCATGTCATGTAAATAAACTATAAAGGGTTCGCTATGCATCTAGGTGAGCGCATAAGATCTCCTGAGGACAAATTATATGACAAAGGGAGAAAAACAGTATGTAATAATGCCTTGTGAGATGTGCTCGTGCACATCCAGTATAGATAAATCTTCTACTTATCTATGTTATTTAGTAAATTGACCAATTATTCCGATGTCAGGTTCAACGTTTTACTTGCCTACAAGATTCTTCCAACAAACAATGTCACTACTTTGTCTGGAACTTCATCTTTCTCGATGAAATTCTTTTCAATTGCCACTTGACACTGCAATCGTGGTTTTCACTTTTTACTGCACAATCATGGTCAATCAGACTCCATTAGAAAAATAAATGAGAAGAGCTCTCAACTTTGCTCGAGGCTACGGTGAAAAGTGTTCTCAAAAGGAACAAAATGCTTCTCTTAATCACGATATCTACACTACACATTCTGCTGCCCTAACTTCTCTTCCACTTCTCCCTCTAGCCTCCAATCCCATGCTCAAATCTGGTTTAGTATTACATGAAGTAACCTAACTTTTCGGGAAAGAGAAAACATCGCTTGCTTTAAATCACTTCCTATTAAGTCTCATTTTATTGATATGTGTTCTGTCATCATTTCCAAATTGGACGGACGATGCATTAAATCCAACTGAGGAAGAAACGAAGTCTTTTCAATTAACATCCTTTTTCAAGGATAACTTCGACTTCTTTTTGACAGACAACACAATTGGCCCTTGCTAGTTGTCATCCATCATGGTCCGCATAGCCATCTCATTTCTCTTGGGAGAAACAACTGCTCGGTTTTTCCAGTGCCGTGGCAATGGTCTTCTCGAGTAGGAAAGTTCCGCCGATTGGCCTTCTAAGTGTACATCTTTTGATTCCCATCTCTGACTAACATCTTCCCAGTCATATCAAGAAATCATATTGAGAAATTCCTTGCAGAAGCTTTACTCGATGATATATTTCTCTGGACGTCGCAAAAGCTCTGTTCTCTGCTTTATGAGAATCAGTTTAGTGAAGTTCTACAAACGCTCTTTTGATACCTCTGAATGCAAGTCCATTCTCGAACGTGTACTGATGTATGGGTCAATCAAATGTACCAAGGGTGCACTTTTCGATCCAAATTAACAGCAGAATTGGGAGTCACTGTCCTCCTTGAGTTGCCTGAGCAACATTCTGAGCAAAGCAGCTATTTCAAAGGCTTGTGGGTGGGACTTGTCACTCGAAACAAATGCCTGAATGTGACCTGACAGATGAATCCAGCTACAACCAGCAACTTTGTTGCCGCACCTATCCCTCATCTCTTTCCTTACTCTTGCTGCCTCTGTCCACTTTCCTCCCAAAGCATAGATATTTGACGTTAGACTGTAATTGACAGTCTCGTTCGGCTCTACAGAAAGTAGCATTTCAGCAGCTTCATGCGCTAACTTCTCGTTGCCATAGACCTTACATGCCCCAATAAATGCTCCTAGCATCTCTGCATTTAGTTCAGGCAGTTTGGTCAACAAATCATAAGCCTCGTCCAGAAGACCAGCACGTGCAGCAAGGTCAATTAGAGACACGTAATGCTCCACATCAGGCACAAGCCGATATATATTGATCATCAAATCAAAGTAATGAAGGCCCTTGCTTACCATTCCAGCATGAGCACAGGCAGAGATAACCCCAAGAAAAGCAATTTTATCTGGCCGTATGCCACGAGATAACATCTTCTCAAAATTTTCTGTAGCTTCCTTAGCTAGACCATTAAATCCATATCCACGGATAATTGTACTCCATGTTACAAGATCGGGTTCATCTACCAAGCTGAAACATTTAGATGCACTGTACATGCACCCACATCCGGAATATGCGTTTATCAGAGAATTCAAAACTGACAAGAAAGATTCAAACCCACTTTTAATTATATGAGCATGGACTTGAATTATTTCAGATGAGGATGACGTAATGCTGCAAGAGCTAATAACACTGGCCAGAGTCAATCCGTCTGGGTGGAAGTCTTTCTGGAGCATTTCTTGAAGAAGCTTCATGGCCATCGTTCCATCTGCAACCCTTCCATATCCTACAATGATAGTGGTCCAAGAAATGGCATTCTTAGAGGGCATCGCATGGAAAGCCTTGTAAGCATCGTCTATCCGTCCATTCTTCGCACATGCATCGACAAGCGCACTCGACACTAAAATATCTGCGTCAAAAGAAAATCTAATCACAAGACCGTGAATTTGCTCAACCAATCGCCACTGCCCTGAAGTGGCACAACAGCTAAGCAAACTAGAAAATGTAAACTCATCGCCCTTCGCTCCAGCCAACTGCATCAAATTGAAGAACCCAAAAGCCTCTTCAGCTGAGAATGTCGAATCATAGCAAGATAACATCGTGTTCCATACAGCTAAATCCCTATAAGCTACTTCATCAAAAACCTGCCTCGCCTCTTGAACACGACAACATTTCCCGTATAAACTTATAAGACCATTGCTGACAAAACAATTTACACGGACACCGTATTTCGCTATAAAACAATGCAACTGCCTACCGAGCCCAATGTCGTCAGACTCCATGCAAGCTCGGAGGATACCATTGAACGTCAGGAAGTCCGGATTCACCGACTCCGTCAACATCCTCCTGAAATAAATAACCAAGTCAGACAAGGACCCAGTACCAGCGCCCCAAGCTCCGGCGTCGCAGATCAATGTGTTCCACGTCACGACATTCTTCATGGGGATTTCATCGAACAATCTCCGGGCATCGCAGTACTGCCCACATTTGACGTAAACATCCAAGACCTGATTCTGCAAGGACAGAAAGCCACTCAGCCCGGACTTCACCACGCGCGCATGCACTTGTTTTCCCCCGCGGAGGAGCCGAGATTTCGCCGACAACTTGAGGGCGCCGGAGCAGAAGGCACGTGTCGAGTCGGAGCGAGTCGGCTCGGAGTCCGGAAACGAGACCGCCTCGGCGCCGCCCGTGCGGGGGCCATCGCGGTGGGTCCGAGACTCAGAGGGGGCGGCGGAAGAATCGGTTGCCGCGAAGGGCAACGGTCGTTCGAAATGGACGGTGCAGATCGAGCGGGTGCGGCATTTGGCAAGCATCCGACGGCTGTTGTTGAATAGGCACCGGCGACGGGAATTCTCGTTTTCTTTTGGAGGGGTGGCATGTGGAACCTTACCCTTTCATACTCAAGACCTCCGCGACGCAACCACAAGTTGTTAACACAAAGGTCCATCAAATTCGAATTATAGAGGCCCTCATTAAATTATTGAAAGGTTTAATATCACCAACCACCCTAATTTATGATCAGTGTAAAATAAATATTTCAAACTTTTTTATTGTATCACTCAAGACCCTTAATTTATCTAATAGTGACATAAATTAAGAGTGATTGGTTTCCCGGATAATCCGATTATCCCTCTTGGATTGGGAATCAAATCGATTAATCCTAAGATCGTACTGGACCAGTCGAACCAATTCCCGGGCGGTCCAATGTGATCAAACCAAAATCCCGAAGATCCGGACTAATCTAGCCTATTTGGTTCGAGCGGTTTCTCGATTGAGCAGTTCATTGTGCTCATGCCTAATACAAATGCCATATAAAATTTATATTGGTGTCATAAATAGAACATTGGATTGAACCAAAATTAGTTATATATATATATATATCAAAAGCATACAAGTTTGGATCTTTCTTTATACAATTTTTTTTGGAATGCTCATATCACAAGTTTTTTTATAATATTAAAAAATATTTCAGGTATTTATTTTACGATATTTGTCTTCATCAAAATTATTACTTGGGCTTATACGGCGGGTTTGGCGGACGATATCCGAGCCAAGTGTAATCTTTTGGCTTCCTTGGCGTGCGAAGAACTGATCAAATTTTGATGGAGGCGATCTAAGGAAAGAGATCGATCATCGTGCTTCACATCGCCCGTGCGAAAAAGTCAATGACCGGAGGTGACTGGGTCAACGCCCGCATGGGCGACCCCGCTGCCCGATCTTTCTCGTCTCTTCATTCGCGTGTCATGTAAATGTGAATAAATAGAACGTCGTTTTCCATTTGTAAAGCTGCGCCTCTATTCTAGAAGCTCAACGACAAAATACAATTAGTGGAAATCATTATTAGAATATACATCACCCACCACCGCATGCGGGACTGCACAGAAAACGAGATAATGACATAAATAATTTGTGAATTTTTAATTATTTTTTATAATTACTAAACTTTAAGTTAATATATAATATTGTAATTGAATTTTTAATTTATTCGATATAGTACCCGAATTTTTGGTACATATGTAATTTTTTTTATTACCGAGGATCTTTACTTTTCGTTAGTCCTTTCGAATTATTTGTGGGTCAGTATCTCGCCAGGATCTCCTACTGTGATTATACTTGAGAATCAAATCCCGAATTCAAAGAATATATCCACCATCGTAGCCGTGCGTGGGTAGATTACATAAATTAATCTCTAAATTATATGAAAATAATAGTATTAAATTTTTATATAATTTAGAAGCTAATTTAAACATGATTGAATAAATTAAGAAGTTCAGAAACGTTCGACACATAAGAAATTTCGGTGCCTAAAATATTTCCGTTATAATTTACTTTTTCTTTAATTTTTGTATTGATTATGTTTTATTTATGGGAAGTGCAGTGCAGGAGGGAGGGGAAAGGTCAAGGATCCCCTGTCCCGACCGCTGTTTGACTACAGTGGCGTCTTTGAAAATTCGACCCGCCATCGATTGTCAGTCGTGGGCCCCACTGACTCCTTTTGGACCGAAAAAAGGAGGAGAGAGAAAAAGGCAAAAAGCTAAGTGAGAGAGAGAGAGAGAGAGAGAAATATGATTTTAATTCTCATTGCGTGTGTCGGAGATAATTCCAAGATTCCGTTTAATTCAAAAATAATTATTTACGTTGCTTAAGAAATAAATGAATCCAAATCATTTTCATTGTTCACATAAACATTCACACATAAAATGATCATTTCATATTAATTAATTGGTAGTTATATTAATTAAGATTTTATTTCTCATCATCGAAATTAAAAGATTCGAAACTTGCAATTGCTGGGACCATGATGTTGGGTCTTGTGCTATACTCTCTCCTAGGTATAAAAGCCCGATCTTTTGGTGTCGTTGGGCACGGCAGCCCGTGATGAAGTCATTAGTTACTATTTTTTTTTAATGGTTCTTTCTTTTTTCGAGAAATAAACAGAGATTAATTTGTTAATTGGTGTTTCGAGACAAGGGAATAGATTTCTTTCTTCTTACATTTGTTTGAAAATGAGTTTTTTCAATGATGATTCTGCCCAAAAAGTTAAATGGCCTCGTGGCCAACGTTGGACTTTACCACGGCTGTCTGCCACCATTTCAATCTCCCTCCCCTCCGCCGTTCTCGTTTCATTTACGAAAATGCCCTCGCAATTACTTGAAGTTGCCATCCAAAAAAGCCTCCAACGTAGCTTTAAAGGCTTTCTTTTTCCTTTTTCTTTTGTTGGGCGGAGGAGGGGAATCGCACGAAGCGGGTGCTTCTCAATAGATGGATCGTAAGTGTAAAAAAATATTTAATTAAGTAAAATCTAACACTATTTATTCTTTCGGGATAATATCACTAATGATATCTCTACGTTTTTTTGGTATTCAAAATCATCTTTATGCTTTTCTTTTTATCATTAGGGGCTTGACTGAGGGAAGAGAGTTTCTTCCTTATTGCCGAGGTTGATGGTTTAAAACTCGCAGCTGCTAGTATCTTAAGTGGAAGGTCATGATGTTAGGGAGTCTCCCCTGAGATATATGGGTCTAACCCTTTAGTGCCATCTGGGCATGAAGGGACGTGGTGGAGTTTTTGGTTACAAAAAAAAAAACCATATATCATTGATCGTCTCCCAATCGATTCTATAATAGATTTTGTTAACGTGAAGTTAAACACCATTAAGTATGTAAGTCGATGGTTTTCTTTTAAATCTTTTCCTTCGAATTGACAGATATTTCCCAACTATATGTTGGGTTGCCTGATACCTTTGACAAACAGCCTTCGAGGGAAGGAAAACAAAAGAAGAAAAAAGGGTTAGGTGTGTTTTACTTGGTAATCACCATCCCCCATCATAAAAGATAGCCATTGTCTATTAATTTTACTAATAAATCAAGATGTTTTTTTTATTGATAAGTACATGGGACGGTTGACTGATTGGAATAAGAATTGAAAGGATGATAACGACATTCAATGAGATAGACATCGAAGGAGATGCTTCAATAGTATAGAGGAGACATCAGTTGATAGAATCGACAAACTAATGTCATTATTACCTATTGCGTGAGAATTAATTTTCTATGTCCTCCCATTGTTGATTGTCGGGGCTCAGCAATCTTAGGAATTGGATTGGTGAATCCCTTTTAAGTTAGTTTTCTTTAGCAAGTTTTTGGTAATCTCGACACATGTGAATTTATCTCATATTTATATCGATTAGCTAAGCTTTGTTCATGTGTATAAATTATTTCGTTGATTGTTATATATCTTTTGAAAATGATTTATGTATCGTCTAAAATAATCAATCGAAGATAAATATTTTAATTTTAAATAAATAAAATTTATCTATATATTTTAGTAAATGATAAAAAGATTTTACGTTTATTCGTTTTCGTAACGTAAACGATGGTTTTTAAAAAAGATATATATTTTAAATTACTTTTTCTCATTGAATCATGTTTTGGTTTTCAACTAAAGATATGAGTGTACGAGGCTATTCGTGTCTTTTAACAGAAAACGACAAGGAAAATTTGGAGGATTACTTTAAAGCTGTCCGTGAGCGTCAGTGGTGGGAGTGGGAGCTTTCAGGGATAGCTCCTCCTCTCTTGAGCTGCAACCTCCTCTCTCTCGTCGTCGTCGTCCTCCTCTCCTGAGCTGCTGCTTCTTCGTCACTTTCACTCGAGGGCTCCATCGGAACACTCGTGTTTCGCCAGCCAAAAAGCACCTACTTGCGCGACCGAAGCATGTGTGAAATCAAGTGAAGGAGATATGTCACCACCCACCATCGCTGCCATCGCCATTCTTGCTTCTCTCCTTCTGATCCTCCTGATACTCACCAGAAGTGGCCCGCCGCTTTCAAGCTCAGATGCAACTCACATCAATAATACCACCTCAAGTCTCGCTATTATAAGGGAAACCGACCTCGGAGCTAGACCAACTCTCAAAAGGCCTCTTGAAGTCTACTCAAGTGCCGCGAAGATTCGTCATCAGCTGAAGGAGATCGCCGCCGTTGGACCGGGGACAAATCGAACCACATTGCCCAGAAGCAAGAAATTAGCGACGACCAAAGTCATTTTGGCGGGGAATTCGACGCTACAGAGCGAGAATGGCACGTTCAAGCTCGGATTTTTCAGCACAAACGGGGATTCAGCTTGGTACTTGGGAATCTGGTACGCCTCCACTCCGACTTACGTTTGGGTCGCGAATCGCGAGAAACCCGCCAAGAATTTAACGTCCTCGACGCTAGAACTCACCGACACCGGTCAATTAGCGGCCATAGAATCAGGCGATTCCGTCTTATGGCAAAGCGAGAATACGGAAGTGTCGACGGAGGTCACGTTTTCGGACAGTGGGAACTTGATTTTGTGGTCGAACGAAGAGAAGATCGCATGGCAGAGCTTCGATCACCCGACGGACACGTGGTTGCCGGGCATGAACCTCACCAAGGACCGAGTATTGGTTTCTTGGAGGAGCTCCTCGGATCCGTCACCGTAAATACTCTCTGAGGCTCGACCCAGATCAGTACGGGGCGTTCCAGCTGATCTACGACTCCGGCAAGGTGTACTGGTCCACCGGGAACTGGACCGGCGAGGCCTTCTCCGGCGTGCCGGAGATGACCATACCGTACATTTACCTGTTCCATTTCGCGGACCCATTTACGCCGACAGCTTCTTTCTGGTACTCCGAGAGGGCACTGGACAGCCCCCTCGATCTGCCGCTGACCCGGTTCCAGGTGGACATCAACGGCCAGCTCCGGCAATACACGTGGACGCCGCAGACGGAGAACTGGAACACATTCTGGTCTGCGCCTGAGAGCCAGTGCAGGGTCTATGGGCTGTGTGGCAATTTGGGGTTCTGCAGTAGCAGGACATTGAGGCCCTGTGAGTGTCTCTCTGGGTTTAGGCCTGCGGATGCTGAGGGTTGGGACTCCGGGGATTACTCTGCGGGTTGTCACCGAGTGAGTGAGCATAAATGTGAGAAAGATGATGCTTTTGAGGAGGTAGGTGTAATGGGGTTTGAAGGGGGTGACGTGGTTTCGTCTTCTGGGAGTAGGAGTGACTGTGAGGAGTCTTGTTTAGGCAATTGTTCTTGCATTGGCTTGTATCACAATGAGAAGAGCAATTTGTGCAAGAAAATTTATGGGTCTCTGTTGAATCTCAGGAACATGAGTGCAGATGCTGCTTTCGAGGATGTGTTGTATGTGAGGGTGCAGAGAGGAGGGATTGTTAAGAAGAACATATCAAAGAGTATGGTCTTAGTGGCCAGCATTGTTGGGTCGATTGCGATTTTGGGGTTCTCAGTGTTGATATTGTCCATTGCTCGGAATAGGAGGGAGAAGGGAAAAGGGAAAGATGGAGACGAAGAATTTCAGGTATTGAACTTGAGGGTCTTTGCGTACAAAGAGCTTCACATGGCCACAAGAGGGTTTTCCGAAAAACTTGGACACGGTGGCTTTGGTGGAGTTTTTAAAGGAATTTTACCCGATTCCACTCCCGTTGCAGTCAAACGCCTCGAAAGGCAAGGTGGTGGGGAGAAAGAATTCCGCGCCGAGGTGCGCACCATAGGGAACATTCAGCATGTCAACCTGGTAAGGCTTAGAGGTTTCTGTTCAGAAAACTCTCACAGGCTTCTGGTCTACGATTACATGCCAAATGGTCCTTTGAGCGCGTATTTACGCCGAGACGGTCCGAATTTGAGCTGGGAGGTTAGGTATAGAGTGGCAATTGGTACTGCCAGAGGCATTGCTTATTTACATGAAGAATGTAGGGACTGTATCCTCCATTGCGATATCAAGCCAGAAAATATTCTACTGGATGGCGATTTTTCAGCCAAGGTATCAGATTTTGGCTTGGCTAAGCTAGTTGGCCGGGACTTTAGCCGAGTCCTAGCCACTATGAGAGGCACGTGGGGCTATGTCGCACCGGAGTGGATCTCAGGCGTGGGAATCACGACCAAGGCTGATGTTTACAGCTATGGGATGACGTTGTTGGAATTGATTGGTGGCCGCCGCAATGTGGAGGCGCCGCCCTCTGCAGGTGGAGAGGCTGGGGCCGGCGAGAAGTGGTTCTTCCCGCCGTGGGCAGGCCGCCAAATAGTGGAGGGGAATGTGGCAGGAGTGATGGATGACCAGCTTTGCGGGGCGTACAACATGGAAGAGGCAGAGCGGGTGGCAATGGTGGCCGTGTGGTGCATACAGGACGAGGAGGATGCCCGGCCAACAATGGGGACGGTGGTAAAGATGTTGGAAGGCGTGGTGGAAATACCTGTCCCACCTCCGCCCAAGTTGATACAAGCCCTCGTTTCCGGTGAATCTTTCCAAGGGATCAGGGAACACTCTGGTATCAGGATGTCTACCATTGGTAGCTGTTCCGGTGGCAACGTCAAAGCAGCCAGCACTGCTTCTGAATCTTCGCTTGGTATTATCTCTTCCCCAGCAAATGTAGATATACCTGAATCTGCCATTAACAAAATTAACCGGCAAGAATGAAAGTACTGTCAAGAGTTCAAGGTTTTTGTGCCTCCTGCTCTAGTGCCATAGTTGCTGTAGCAGTCAGGTGTTGTCCTCCAGATTCTTATTTTAAGATTCAGAAGAGAAGATGCGTAGATTTTTTTGCTTAGCTATTAATCAGTGAGTTCAGAAACCAAAGACTTAATCCTTCTCTTACGCTCAATGACTTTGCGGTTAAATTCCTAGTAGAAGGCTGAAACTCTGAAACGAGTTCCTGAAGAGCATCGAACTGGTTCTCGCTGCTCACTGGCATTCCTGGGTCATTGTCGAAACACGAACTTCTTGTATGGTTGTGAAATAGTTTGGTGTCAGGTTTTCATGACGCAAGTTTGACAAAAAGGATCAACTAGACGTTAGATGGATACAGTGGGATATGCTTGGTCCATCATCTCACCTAAATGAAAATGAAGAGTGGTTGCGTCTACTCCAGTTTTGTTTTCTTCTCTGATTATCCTCAATCATGGAGTGTAATTAGCATCCCCTCCCTGGCCAGTTAAGGCGGGCTATGAGAATGCAGCATCATAGGGTAGGCTTTCGACTCTGCACTGGCTCTTTTCACAAAGCTAAAGGGTCATGGATTCTTGTATCGATCTGTCAATTACTGGTCCTTTGAGGGGCCTAGGCACATTCTCAGCTTGAAAAAGATCGGCTATGAATGCGACGGCTAGTATTTCCAACCAAAACCTATTTAACCTCAAATGCCGAGGGGCTAGAAGGTTGAAGTCACTCTCTTATCTTCAAGCCCCGTCCGTTCCCTGGCAACAGTCCAATTAGTAAAGAAAACGTTAGACATGAAAATGCGAGTCGGACAGATTCTTTCCCAAACTTACGAAGAGATTTTGGCTGAATTGCCTTGGACACGAATCTGGGCGATCTATTCATGATCGGGATGAAGCTTGCATGAAACACACTCATCTTAATGGTAATTTGTTAAATTACTTGAGATTGCCAAAGCGCTGAATTTGAACTAACTTTTCAGTCTCCAAGCAAGTGTTCGATCTGATTTGCATATCTCACTCGAGAGATGTTCGAGTTAGAAATTTCCTAATGATAATTGATGAAATTACCGCTGTCAGTGTCGACAACCCCACCTAGTCATTTACTGCATAAAAGTTCAGAGTCGGCCCTGATCCCTAAATAAAAATATTAATATTGATTTGCACTTGAATACTAAGAGCAATTTCAGTTTAATAGTAATAGGCCCACAAAAATTGCTTTTGAATAGGATTAGAGCTGATGGGTTTAAGCAAGGAGGTTTTAAAGCTTAATTAAATTTTTTAGATTAAGCCCACGAGAGCATAAATTCTGTCAAGCCCATTGGATATATGCGTTGGCCGAAAATCACATGCACTGCACATTGGGAGCGCCAAACTAGGAAAATTTGCAATATCTCATCAAGAATTGGAGGAAATGAAGTTATTAACTTTGGGAATTTCAATTTTATGGAGATAATCAGAGGACGATTAATTTTCTAAGATAAGAGAGTCAGTATGTCCCATTCGATCCAAATTAAGAAAGTGAAAACTCATTGTCATCTTGAAATAAACCTAATGTTAAAATCTCAACAAGCTCTCTTTTCTCTCAAAATTGAAGAGGTTGGCATATAATAAAAGTGGATGCAAATTAAAGGGAAGTTCACATTAAAAGGGAGGGAAGCTCTCTTTCTTTCTCACGGCCGCGCCTCACCTTCATGTACGGCCGCCGCCGCCTCCTCGCCGTCTAGTGCCATGCCGCAGCATCCCCTTGACATTTGTGAGTCTCCAGTTAATAGCCAGCAATGCGCCTGCGAGCTCCTGCATTGATCAAGCTGCGCCGACCAGCTTTGCCGCATGGCAACGAAACCTCCTCACTTGCATTAGCAGCCTCCAACTATTCATGGTGTTCATATAGGTCTTTTTTAATTTATTAGTAATATTAAGATGTCCATGCAATTCTACATATCTCTCCAAATTATGCGCGTCTCTTTTGATTGTGCACATCGAATGATTATAATTTGACATTATGTTACCGCAACAGTCATCTATCAAATCAATTAAAGCCTATAAATAAGCTCTCCATGTACTTTATTTTAATCTATGGAAATATACAAAAATTTCCAAATCTCTCTTCTGCCTTTTATTTTTAAGTTGGTATCGAAGCCTCCTTTCCCAAGGCAAATATCCCCATTTTTACATTCCCATTTTATCATTCTCAACTTTGCCATCAGTGAACTTCGTAACAAAATAAATTCATCTCGCTGGTAGTGTTCCCAAGGATCCTATTCATTTTCTCAGTGAACTTTGTAACAAAATAAATTCATCTCGTAGTGTTCACAAGGATCCTATTCATGTTCGAGTAAGTGCCATGGTGGTCGTATCACGACATCGGCAATGCCGAGCTTTTCTTTTTTCACAGAGGTATTTCTTGACGTGGTGAAGATGGGTCTTCACATAGTAATTTTCGCCACAGCAAGCCGCTCAACAAAGCCTGGCTTATTAGTCTTGTTTTAGCCACGTTAGTTACATCGATCGTGTTTGTTAAGTTACTCTCCAACAGCAATGTAGACCAGAAAGGACGCGTGTTGTTCAGCATCAATGCCTCCGATTCTCAATTTTTCATTTCTTATTTTGAGAATCTGACATCACTACTAGACTCGCCACCATCAAATAATCAACATATATTAAAATTTCATCATAATGCCAACACACACGCCACCAAGCGCCGCCACTTCTCGGATCTATTGAGCTTATTTTGATCAAAGATTTTGTGACATCATTCCGGTCATATCTCAAACAAAAGTTGATTTCTTCCAACTCACCTTGCATTTAAGGAAAAAGTATTGAGTTATTTGGCTATCTACTTCATTTTACTTATCGCTTAGAATTATGCATATATCTCAATTGATTGTATATAAATCTGATTGATTGTTGTCGATATTATGTTATCTTAATAATCATCTATTAAATTTTATAAATACACTTTCAATATGCTCTTTGCTATATATTAAAATATACAAAAATTCCCGAATTCTCTCTTCCACACTTCATTTCTAAGTCCATTGTTGTCCAATCCTCCACTGCAGCCCAGTTTCAAGCTGCCGCTACTGGTGCGCCTCCGACGATCTCTGTCGAGTCCGTGACCCCAGTTCAGCAACTCTAGCTTCCGCTGTAACACCATAGCATCCGCGACACCTCCTAGAAGTCGCCTGCAGCATGTCGACTAGCTCTTCCAACGTTGCAACACCGTTTAGCTATCCCAGAGAGCACCAATCCTCGAAGCAGCCACCATGATTGGCACCACAATCCCTGTCGTGCCCAGTGCCTGCTTCATCGCCGTTCCTCAGTGTCGATCTTCGTCAGATCCAAAAGGCCCAATTTAGGCGGTTTTCTAAACTACACTTGATTTGAATGTTTAACTACCTCAGTTGTGATTATTTGATCCTAACTCGATCTGATCTGATTAGGTAAGCGCTACTACATGAACAGTTTGGTTGTTTGAGTCAATTCATGTGTACATTTGATAATTGGTGATCTCATCTTTGAGGCTAAGAATTGGACCCTCGATTAAGTTTGTTTCCTTATTTGTGCGTGATCATATTAGCATCAATCTTGTAGGATGTTAGACCTTATGTTTATTGGATTAGGCTTATATGCATCATATTTAATGAATGTCAAACAGATTGCATTGCATTTAGTTTGGATTGGATTTATGCATGTTATCTACTGTGGAAATTCATATCTTAGATGCATTAGCAATCAAGTGAAAATTTATGAAAAGAAAATAATTTGAGATTTTCTTTATGCATAAAAAGAAAAATACCAAATATAATTAGCTTGGTAGGCTTACCCGTCTTTTAATAAAAGTCATTCGGTCATGTTAGTGTTCTGGAGTTTAGTCTTTTAGGTTTATAAAAAAGAAAAATACAAAAATCTCCCACGTAGTTTCAAATAGGGTTAATTTATGGTTAATCCTAATTCAAGTCATTAGAATTGCATATGCTTGTTTTAAGTTATCAATGTAGTTTTCATGTCATTTAGAAGTCTACACAGTCCATCAATGCATGTTAGTTTAGAACTTACATAGTTATAGTATATAAAATAAATCATGTCTACTTTGAATAGCAATAAAAAAGAATTAATCATCATTACATTTAGAGATTAAATATAGGTCATGGATATAGTTTGGTTTGTAGTTAACGTTCTACAGAACATTTGAAGTGTTGGACAATAACACAGATTTGCTTTTGATTTGCCTAGTGTAGGAAGATTTTTCTATCTCACTAAACAATTTACTTATTGTTTTGATCTATTGATTTTTAGATTATTACTTCTGCATCTGCCTCATCTCCCTCCACATGATAGTGGTTCAGGATTAAAATTGAACAAGACTGCTTGCAAAATAATTTTGAAATAAAGAGAAATTTTATCAAAAATATGTTATATTTATATAGTATAATCAGGTCCCCATAATAACGAAATTTTTTATGCGCAAAAATAATATGTTACCCCACATTGGGACATTTTAACTGGGTTTCTAATAGACCCATAATATATTAGTGGCAACTATACAATGTATCAAATTGTATGTTTATATTACTTTATTAAAAACTCAGAGTTGCGATTGATATGCGCTCGGGAGAATACACACTAAGTATTTACTTAATAATTGATAAATTTTTCCTTTGCAGTGCACCTTTGAAAATGTTGCAACAACTACATTAAAGAAAAGTCTACCTTATCTTCATTTTTTCTTTCCTTCTCTTTCCCATTTCTGTCCAACATAGGAACACTAACCCACTTCGTTATGAGTTCTGACAACTGCATTAGGTTTAATCCTTTTCTCTCATTAAGAATGACTCTATCTCGTTAATCTTACTTAGGTTCAAAGGTTATTGCAAGTTGAAGTACGTGCAAATTTGAGTTGGGATTGGTTAGAGAATCTCGGGTTTTTATCTATTCGGTCGAGGTGTTTTGGAAACAGCATTGGGTAAACCAATTCTGTCTAACTTCTCAAAAGGATTTACTTATAGGCTTGAGCAAGAATGACAAGGGATGATCTATCATTAGATACATTTGTGGACCCGGATCATCACATAGAATATTTCCTTTGAACGAACCTACCCAAGGTAATAATCTTTGTCTCTCATATAGTGTGACGTCCCAGACACATTACTTGCGAACATGTCCTAATTATTAATTATTTGTTATTACTTAACATATGGAAACATGGCGGACAATATACTCTATATATGCTAGATATTTCACATCAAATCACTAGTGACCCCCGGTTCTATGTACATTAGAACTTGGGAACAATTGAACTTAACTATTAATGTTCGAAAATAACGACTTCTCCATGGTCTAACTTCATTACTTACGGTGACACCCCAATGTGGAAAACGGGAGGCCCGTCGAAGTTCCTTAGGAGCCCAACGAGCATCCCATCCACATTGAGGTGATAGGCGATGAAAACATGAAAAATCAGTTCCTCTACACCCACATTGAACCAAACTATTGCCTTAGTCTTGGTGACAGTAACCTCCAACTCTACATTAACAACATCATCCTTGAAAAAATCGACACACGGCAAGAATTGGAAATGTGGAGGTGATGGCATATACATTCTAATTTCCCAATAAACTAAGGGATCAACGAATAGCTTAGTAAATGAAATCACTAGCTCTAAAGTATGACGTCAACCTAATACTTGATGTCGTGAGTATTGATAGCAAATCAATAGTAAGATTATTTAATAACTATATGCTTATTGTAACGAAATATTTTGCACAATATCAACAAACAATTGCAAGCACGCATGAAATTCATTTTCATTTCGAAAATACTCCTCAAACTTCTCGAACCTCTCTTTAGGACATCTTGTGCTAAATAGGGAATAGCAATTCCTATAGCATTTCGCTTAGCAACCTTTTCGCAAGACATCCCATCTCCTATGGGGATAATGAACTCCCATGTCATCATGTACACTCCACGGGGCATCTCGTGCTATGCAAGACATTGTCACCACCTCAAGTGAGCGATGCTAACGGCTCTTTATAATATTGGTCTTTAAATGAATGCAAGTCTCTCACTCATGGAAACATGTAATCTGGTTCTAAATTTCTTTTTAATGTGTACAATACTCATGCATAGGTGGCACGATCGAAGTGAGACACGGTTCGCTGGGGCTTGATCGGGTGTGACCTAAGTTCATATCTGCCATGCTCAACTCCGAAATCAAACTATGATTAAATATGACTTTGAATGTAATAGCACACATCACATGTTGTATGTCAACGTAATAAATGTATCATCACATCGAAAAGTATCAAATGGACCTCGTATCTTAATTTCTAGCGATTTATTTACCTAAGGTCGGAACATGAGAGACCGGAACCTTCAATCGTGACGATTAGTAAGACGGCATGGCAGAGAGAGAGAGAGGGGGCTCATTGAGAGGAAGAGGAAGAGGAAGAGGAAAGTGAGGTGTGTTGAGGTGTGTTGAGGTGAGGACATGAGAGGGTAAGGATCTATTTATGATGGTCCTTCATGACCCCCCATTTAATGCCTTTTATCATCGGAGTTTAGGTACTTTTATTGGTCCACATGCACAAGGTAGGATTCACATGTGAGAACCTAATTTAATGAAATGTCCTTCAGGTCACAATTAGTAGTTTAGGTGTCCCTTCGTCTCAATCATCATGAGTTTAGTGGTCCTCTATAATTGGTCCGCCTAAACACAAGCTAATAATATCATGTGGCCTAAGTTAGAATATGTATCCCTTGGGTTAGATTAAGTGTTCCCCACATTTAAGTTACGGGTCCATATATCTAGCTTATGCTTAATGATTATCATGTAAGTATCTCTAATGTATAAATTACCATGTCTCAATAATATTCCCTGAAGTGGGTCAATCCCTTGCTTAATCTTATTAAGCTTATCTCTTGCTTGATGGGTAAAGACTAATGGTTGAACTAACCAACATAATCGACGACATTATAAGTGACTTATTATGCAAATTATAATTGACTTTCTCAAGAAGTTTCTTAATGAATTGTTGAACAAATAAAAATGTTTGAGCTGATATAAGCGATAACATCATAAGTGACTTCTTATGCAAGTCAAAGTGGCTTTTTCAAGAATTATCTTAATGACTTATTGAACAAATTAAAAATATCTAAGCATATAAATCTGTTTTTAAGTTTTCTTGTACTTGAAATTTCCAGATGTCATGTATAAGATCCTTTTTTATTCATTTCATCCCTTACTATATTGTACATGAAGAGTTGCAGGGATTCACAATACAAATACAAATCAAGAAAAACTTGAATAGGTGAAAATAATTTTTCAGCTTGTAATGTGCGTTTTGTAGAACTGCCTTACTCAGATGCACATCACAATATTTATCACAAGAACATTATCCCTTATACATCTAATTGCCAATCCCTTCTATTTATAACATGTTTTGGATAGAAGTAATGAAATGTATAGGATAAAAGGTGGCAGTAATCCTCTTGGAACACTTACAAGTCTTTCTCCATTACTCTATTGGGCCCAAAACGTTTTTCTACTCAGCCTAATGGGCCAAGTTTTTAGAATTTCAAATACGGTTTACTTTTTGTTGTTGATAGATTAATATTGTAAATTGAATAGTAGATGAAGGGTTCTTACCGAGGAAAATTGTTTTGCTCATAAATCATCCATTAGAAAAATTCAATTTCTGTACATGGACATATGCATTTTGTTTAGAGGCTGATATTACAAAAAATAATATAATGATGATTTTTTTTTCCTGTATCAGCCATTATCTCTATCCTCCTCCTCCTTGGCTTGGCTTCTCCCACTTCTCATGTACTAGAGCTCTCCTCCTCCCCTCTCTCAGTAGTAATCCCGTGGGTTGAAACCACCACATCACTATCTCTCTCAAGCAAACTCCTACACGCACCAAATATACTTTTGTCCTCCCTTTAAAAGAATTCTTTATCACTTCACACTAGAAGCATGTCATTTCCGACTATTAAGTCATGTATATATTATATGTATAAATTTAGGAAGTAATGAGTGACGGTTACTGAAATAATAGTGGGAGCTTTTTTCCACCGATACATAAAAAAAATTGGTTGTAGAGGGATATTAATAATAAATGCGACGAATTCGGATTTCAAAATTTATTTTGGGAAAATTCATTAATTACCCATTTCAGAAAAATCTTCAATTTTGGTTGAAGGTTTATTGCTCTCTATTCTCGGAAAGTCTCACGAGATAAGCTTTGCTAGATGCTAACTCCAACAACGGCATATTATGGTGAGATTGAGGAAGATATTTTGAGATATCTCGAGAAAAGAAAAAGGAAGGAAAAGAAAACGGAAAGAGAAACGATAATTTAAATATTCAAACCTAACTCCGGCCTTGACTCAACCATAGTGAGTAGTCATTTATTGACCGAGGTTGCCCAATCATTTTCACTATAAAAATGATTATGTGAGGGGTTGTGAGAGATGGCCCTAAGAAAACCTCACATACCTCTCTACACAAAGCACATTCTGTACAAAAATACACTCTCACTGGCCACCTCTTCAAGGAAAAGGGTCACAAAAGAGGAGAGGAGGGGGAGAGGGGAAACAGGTGATGTGGGTAGTGGAATTGTAGGCCAGATGAGGTCAACAAGAAGGTGAATTGTAGCCCCAAAACCCCAAACACACGCAGACAACAACTTCCTACTCCTCACTGGTACAATACAATCTCTCTCTAGATTCTCTCTCCAGTTCATGTACATTTTTTTCTTTCTCTGTGCTGGTATTGCATCTGTATATAGCAAAGTTTTAATCATTGGGTGTCTGCATCTGTTGGAAAGACCTCTCCTTTTATTGGTTTTTTCAAACATGTCCCCTTTGTCCTCTGTCCTGTTATTTCATTCCCTTGTCTCTCCATTCTTAAATGTCTGCAATCCGCGAAAAGGGTGCGAGAAATGAGCGCGACCCAAAACTTCAACCGAGCTCACTTCTCCCGCCAAACGCACCAACACGAGCGCGCATGCGTCGGTCGCATCTTCGAGTCGGTAGCCTGGATCTCTGATTTTACCACATCGCGCGGTTGTTTCTATTTTTCCGCTTTCGCCTTCTTTGCAAGCCGGCTCT
Organism: Melaleuca alternifolia; assembly: GCA_019926035.1. NCBI lineage: Eukaryota > Viridiplantae > Streptophyta > Magnoliopsida > Myrtales > Myrtaceae > Melaleuca > Melaleuca alternifolia. Next base: position 222,617 of record JAGKPW010002199.1, on the reverse strand, counting down.
TTTTTTTTGAATCTTTTGTTCGTCTTTTGTTTTAGGTTCTTTTCTTTTCTTTTGTGTGTTTGGAGTGGCGAAGAGAATGCCAGTGTCGAACATTTTTATGCGCTTCTAGGGTTTTTGAGTGAATTCGAATTCAATGGCAGGGTGGTTGATGAGAGCTGATGGAGTTGCAGATTGCCTTGGGATAAAGAAGCTCCAGGTGAACGAGCTTCGCAACCATTTAGATCCGGTTTTAGGCTGTGTCGGGAACAAACCCTCAAAAGGTGAGTTCAACGAGCTTCTGCGATCGGTTTCGTGGTCTTTTTGGATCTGCTACTGGTCTATTGGTCTCGACACATCTCTGTCTCAAATGCTTGGACGGATACATTATGTTGGTCCGGAGCTATCATAGGTGGCTTAGCCTCTTCATTGTGGCGTGCTGAGAAGGATCGCTATAATGCCTTTCCAGAGACAGGGTTGAGTGATTTGGTGGCTAGAATTTATATTGCTCGGTTCAAAACTTGTGGTCTCAGCTTTGGAGTTCTCGTAGGATAGAAGGAAGTATTTGGATCTGCTAAGGAGGTAGTAAGGGACAACTTTGGAAGTTCAACATATCAAGTGCAGTTTAGAATCCTTGTGCCTGCAGTGTTATATTTTCGTGTAGGTTATTTATGGTGGTGGACAAGGATCTTAGAGGACATCTCATGGAGACTTTAAATCAAAAGAAGAATGATGAGGAATGCATGCCCTCTGTATTGACATTCAAGATCAACTCTGGGGACGATGATGGCATGGGGAATGTGGACGAGACCAAGAGCATGGAGCTAGAATCCAATGGAAGCAAGATCAGTGTTGAGGATGAAGACTTGATGATTTCAGACTCGAAGGAAAGTGCAGCATGTTCTGCAGGTGGTGGAACACGTAATGAAGTCGATACAGAGAGTGAAGTAGTGGAGGGAGATGCAGTGAATAAGAAAAACAGAGCTTCTTTAAAACGAGCTCGTGATGGTATTTATGAAGAAGATTCAGTGGGGTCGAATTGGAAAAAGAAGAGTCCAGTAGGGCAACAGGATGACGAGTCGATTGGTGTAGTTGCTGAATCAGAAGGAGGCAACATATATAGCAGTCAGGATGATTTCATAATTCTGGATCCTGAAGTGTCTGGCGAGGAATCTGCTTGTGTTGTGGGCCAGAGTCCATTATGGATGATGCTTAATTGGCTTAATGGGATTGCAAAAGACCCATGTGATCCAGAAACTGGTTCTTTACCAGACCTGCCCAAGTGGAACATCTATGGCAGTGACAAGTTGTGGAAACAGGTTTTGTTGTTTCGGGAGGCTCTCTTGTTAGAAAGACACAAAACTCTGAGTGCCAAAAGATTAGTCTGGCAGGTACGTGGTTGCCTAATCTCAATGCTATTTTACTAAACCAAAAGCATCCGTATTTTCCCTTTCATTTCCAAGTTGGGTTGGCTGATATTAATGTTTATCTTTGCACAGGCTTACTTGGTTTTTAGTACTTTTACTCTTCTTAATGATCTCATTATGCATTGCAATATGGAAGAAATGCTTTATCTAGCTTTCATATAAAATACAACAGCTGTTGATAATATAACTTCAATCATGTTTGGTTGTGGTAATAATGTTTAATTGAGATACAACTCTGATGAGAAAATACCACAACCAAATATGATTTTTGAACTTCTTAACTCAAGGAGAGTTTTAATTGTCATATATCAATTGCATTTCCAAGAAAATAGAATAATGGAAAAGCAAATTGTTTTTATTGAATCTTGATGCATGAAGAAATTTGGAGACATCCTCTAAGATCAAACCGTTAACTCAAAAGAGATTTTAATTGTCATTTATCAAATTCATTTCCAAGAAAATAGAATAATGAAAAAGCTATATGTTTTTATTGTAATCTTTATGCATAAAGAAATTTGGAATCATCCTCTGAGATCAAATCGAAAGTAAATTAGTTATTACTATTGTGCATAAAATGAGTGTAAAAGCATGAGAATGCTTAGTTGGGTGATGGATGTGGGGACCCTCAAGGAAAGATAGGATAAAGATGAATTTATCCAATGGAAAGTGAGGCAACACTTGGTGGAAGATTAAATGAGATGAGCTCATTTGAGGTGGTCTTGGGGTGTTCCAGTGAGAAGAACATGTGTAAATGGTATAAAGAGTTGGGTCAAACGGCATGGAGAAAAATGTAATAGACATGGTAGGAGATGATTGGAAAAGATATTGACCACTTTTTCTGAGATATGATCAGAGGATGAGTGCAATGGTGTTAAATAGGTGACATTGATTAATGAGATGAGGCGTAGTTGTTTGTTGTAATACTACTCCGTTGTGGATAATGGAGGAGTCGAAATCTTATATTGTTCCCATTCTTGACTCAGTTCTTTGATATACTTTTAGTTGGATTTAACATTTTGAGATCTCTCTCTATTCCATTTCTGCAGCTCGGTAGATAGTTCTATCTGGCCAAAAAAAAAAAAAAAAGCTTAGTAAATACCTTGACTGAGTTTCCAGAGTTGCTTGTCAGGTCCAGTTTCATCTGTTGACCTCAATCTTTACTGATACTGTGTAAAATCTTGTTTTCTACCATTAAAAGCGACCCTTTTCTGTCTAATAAAAATAAACAAACTCCATTTTTTGGTAGACTTGATTTTATCTTAATTAGCAAAATGGCATAAATGTTGCATGCAAAGGTAAATGGTAAAATAGAAGCTTTCACTAAGTAAAGAAAAAGGTCATCTTTTCAAATATAGTCTATTGTGAAAGAATGTGAATTTAAGTTATTATAATGAAGAATCACAAAATTTTATTTTAACAATTCATGCTGGCTTTTATGAAGTTTTTTGTAAAATAATTGTGGTTAAAAACCTCTTCTAGGCTTTGCTTTTCTATGGTGGAAATGATGTTTCCTATGCTTATTATACCCTATTCTTCTCCTTACACTTGATTTCTTGTTGCATTCATTATTGGGAATTTGCTCTTGCTTGATAAACTTGTGGACGTACTATTAACTTCGTGGATGGGTTTGATGCAAGCATAATGTGAATTAAGAGATTGTTGACCATAGGTGATATGCAGTTGTGGAATCAGTTCCCTCTATTGTGTTCCAAACTATTTTTTATATTCCTTTTGCATTGGGTTAGTTACTAGTAAGAGGAGAGTAGGATTTCTAGATTGTCTCCGTAAGCTGTATCTGAGCATGTAGATGCCACATATAAAGACTTTGTTGTTTATGCACTATTATTGTCTCATCGTGAATCATTCATGTTCAATCCGAATGTCCATTTTAATGTCTGGAGCTATGTTCCATGGCATAAACATTTGAAATAACTAGAAATTAATACATGAATGGTACTAGCTGTTCACAATTAGTTTTAGACCTGTTTACTCGAAAAAAACATTTAAATATGTCTTATCTTTTTCTAGTGGTGCTGTGATTATAGATGAAGGATTTGAGATGTAGCACTTATTTACAATGGGTTCACATAACCACAAAAAAAGAATTAGTTTTAATCGGCATAGAATTATTGATTATTTTAAATAAGGATAATTACACAAAAAGTTCTAAATGTTCCCCGTGAAATAGCAATACCCTGAACATTTTGATGTCTCACCGATCCCCCACACATTTAAACGCCTTCCATATGACCACTAAATATCCGACGTGGCAGCATACATAGTCGTGAAAAGTCTGCTGTGGCTGAGCTCTTGGTCAATGTGGAGCATGTCCATTGCCATGTCAGATCCATTTGTCTGGCATTTTCAACGAATGCTGTCATGTTGAATTTTTAACAGTCATTATGGGCAGAAGTCTGCCGAAGTACTTTTGGGTCACTGGTGCCACTTTAGGATATTGGTGAGACAAAAAAAAATTGGGTGAAAAAGGAATAGGAATTTTTCTGGATTGTCTGTGGTGCAATGCATTGATTTTGTTCCTTACCAAAAAAAATGCATTGATTTTGTTTTTCCCACCCGCTGTGGGTGAGTTGGTTCGGGCTTCCAACGCCCTCCTCTGGGCAGCGTTCGAATCCCAGCTCGCTCCATTTGCGCGACTTAAGTGGGGTGCCGTGGGAGGTGGGTTTCCTCGCTAGTGTCCCCCATGGTTTACACTGAGCACTGTCGGCTGTGAGGTGGTTCCACAGCATTAAAAAAAATGCATTGATTTTTTTTTCAGTTACAGTGGTGAATCCATCGATTTTTATGCAGTTGGAATATCATAGGTTCAAGTTATAGTTTCCTACAAATTCAGATTTTGATTAAATTAGAAGTCGAAAATTCTAAGTGAGAAAAGACTGTCATGAAGTTAAGAATTTTAATCTCAATCTGATACATCATGTAAGTACAATTGGTGTTTTATTTTGTAGAAAAATCAGAGGATGCACCCAAGCATGTATGAAGATCGTGATGGATCCGGTTATAAACTGAGAGAGAGACAGTGTGAAGAGAGTTTTCTCCTCAAACCTTCAAGCAAGAAGGTGAAAAACAGTTCAGATACTATCTTCTCAGGATGTCATGGTAACCTGGATACTGAAAATCACATAGATAATGCGATCAAGAATGGAGATTCCAGTTCCTCATCTGCAGATTCTCTATTTGACTCTCAGGGACAAGAGGAAGTACCTCTGGGTTCTGAATTTCAAGCTGAAGTGTCAGAGTGGTCGGGGGTTACTTTTGAAAGTGACTCTAAATGGCTGGGAAGCCCAGTTTGGCCTTTGAAAAATACTCAGAGAAGATCTCTGATTGAAAGGGAACCTATAGGAAAGGGAAGACAGGATTCATGTGGATGTCAAGTTCGAGGCTCTGCTGAATGTGTTAGATTTCACATTGCTGAGAAAAGCAAAAGACTGAACCTGGAACTTGGCCCAGCTTTCCAAATCTTTAAGTTTGACAAAATGGGCGAAGAAGTTAAACATTCCTGGACAAGTGAAGAGCAGGAGAAATTTGCTGCCATAGTGAGGTTGAATCCCCCATCTCAAGGTAAGTGTTTCTGGGATCAAATGTTCAAAGATCTTCCGACCAAAAGCAGGGTTGAATTGGTGAGCTACTATTTTAACGTCTTTCTCATGCTACGAAGGAGAAATCAGAACAGTTTCACTCCCCTTAATGTTGATAGCGATGACGATGAGTGGGAACCTGGTTCTGTTGTTCGTGGTGTTGGCCATCAAGAGATCAGGACGTCAGGCTCCATATTTTATTCACCAACAAAGCCACATTCTAGGTTTAGATGATGCTAAGTTTCTTTTGAAGCATGCCCTTTACTGAGTTTCTTCTGAAGCATACATTTTGCTGAGAGCTGCCGATCTGGTTGTTCTTCTGCAGTTCAGTGCCTCAGCAAAAATTTTCTGGACAACAATTTTTTTTTTTTGGGGGTCATAGCTATAGTGTATTATTACAGGATAATCATGCTTAGCTCTAGTAGAGGAAAAGGAAAAGTGAAGCATCGATATATGGTATTAGCTGTATAGCGCAAGAAGTTGTGTTGCAGTCGAGTCATTTTGTTTTTCTGGCGTACAGCTCTTAAAAGTATACTTGTTGATGTCTCATGACTGACAACACCGGATACATGTCTTCTGTTTCTTCTTTTTGTCATTATACCTTGTTTGCTTTCTCTTAGATGACGAAAGAAGGCTTCGTTAAGCAAAGAGATGGAGACTGATATGGAAACAAGTGAATGTCATTTGCAAATGTTTGATCTCAGCCGGAGATTTCCTTATAATTGTATAGATTCAGCAAAACACATGCCCTATTGGGAATTGCATACCACCATTTTCATGCGTCTAACTTGTAGCTATCGTTACGTGTTTATTATGCGGTTTAAGTCGGTGTGAAGGGCTAAGAGCAAATCGAAGCCGGGATGATGGAGCAACATTGTCGAGCTTTTCTGCATGGCAGTTTGCCAAGATAAACCCTGACCACGCTTAAAAATAAATATGGATGGTAAATTGAATAAGCCAATTTACAAAGTTATTATATGTTATCGCCATGTACATTCAAAGTATGAATACAGATTTTGATGAACAAATAAATATTAGTTTTAACTCGAACATTTTTTTAACTTGCCATGCTTTAAGAAGAATGATTTTATGTTGGTCCTTAATTTAATCAAAATTACACTCTTAAAAACAATTGCACTACTTTGAGAGTCTAAACTAAATTTTGCTTAAACCCTTCGTACGAAGGAACAACTTCGAAATTCCGGCAGAGACAAATGAGATGGGTCCCAATCCCTTCCAATTGCTTTTAACGCAAAAGCAAACCGAGTGAGATTCTAATTCCATTCAATCGCAACAAATGTAAAGTTAAAAAGCTTTTTGCTTTGCCCCCTTTGTCTGACATGGGCTACAGAGAAGACGATTTACCTTGGGCCTCGTATTCCTGGAAGTCTCAGGTATGCGAGGCATTTTTACCAGCACTGGCATATAAAAGACCGAGGGAGTTGGTTCTATGCAATGTTGTTGATCTCTTAACTCATGTACAGATTTCTTACAGACCTGGCTGTCCATCCAACGCAGTCAAATGAGTCAGGGAAGTGAACTTCCTATCAGGTGTACATACAAAAGGTAGATAAATCTTCCCACTCTATTCTGCCCCTTTTTTACCGCGTCTCACATATCAATCTGCGTACGAGAAAATATAATTCAAGGATTAAAGGCCTACACTATGCTATCCATAAGCAGTCACCTCTCTCGCATGGGTTGAAGAACAATGGCTGTGAATTTTCCATCATACCATAGAATAGCACAAAAAATCACAAATGGCTCGGTCGCCTTCTGCCTGAATCTGTTCTCAACCTCTTCACTGGATTGGCCCAACCAACGTCCCCACCACTGCTATTAGATGGCTGGCCCGAGTTATTGATCCACCCTTGCTGATGGAGGGTCTGTTGAGTTGATTTTGCATCCTTCAATGCTGACAGACCGGGACTCCTAATACCACGAGCCACTGCGGCCGGTGAAACAGGAACAGATGATGCAGTCCTCGACTTCACCAATACTTTCTCTCGGTCCTTCCTCTTCTTCTTGCAGATGACCAAGTCCCCTGGGTGAGCAAGCAGTGGAGAATCATCCCGCTGAGACTGTTCCCGGGCGTTGAAGTTTCCACTTACCGTGCCAGTTTCCTTTGGATGCAAGCTGACTCTGATCCTAGTGTCTTCCCCACGTCGCACTGGCTTAAGGGGAGGGTCTTTATCAGCATCAACCTCATTTATCGCCCTGTGCCTCTTGCTTTGGCCAGCAGATGGTTGTTTCGGTGACGGAGCAGATTGGGATGCAGCACCAGGGCCCGAGAAAGAGAGAGCATTTCTCGCTTCTTCAAAATCTGTGTCTGGAAATGCAATCTTCAATATGTCAAAGAAGAGATCATGAACTTTTCTTGCTTCAGATCTAACCTGCAAATATGCAATTAAAACCTGAGATTCTGTTTGTAGCAATAAGCAACATGTAGCATTCAATTAATAATTAATACAGGTGCACGAGAGTACTTACAAATAAATTGACCACACAAAACTAAAAAATTTATGCTTTAGAGAGCTTCAGATCTGAGTGCTGAACTCCCATAACTTGAAGTATTTGATCAGTATTATCCTTACTTCCATACTCTTGATAAGTTTATGTGGCGCTGATAAGTAGCCACTAAACTAAGTCTAAGATGAAGTAAATACTTTAAAGGAGTCACCCAAAATTTCTGGGCAATCAAATGTTTGATGCAATGTCTACATAAGTGCAAATTCAAAATCCATTGACTTGACTCCACCTATAATAAAACAGAAAGAATCAAAATAACCAGAGTCCACAAAAAAAAATCTTCAATCGAAATTATAATTGTGCACTTGCAGCAAGTACCCCAGCAATCCCAATGGCATAATTGAAGCTCAGATGATTATCTGGATTAGCAAGATCAGGATTATTTGTTTAATATGTCAGATTTACACTATCATGCACCATACCTCATGAGAAAAGCCATAGAACTGCATGGCACCTTTTAACATCAGCTGCACATCAAGCACAAGATCCATCACGTCTTCGTACTCCAATTTCTCAATGCGCTGATCAATTTTCCGCAAATCCAAAAGGTTACTTCCAACCGCACCCATATGACCAGGACTTCCCATCCTCTTCCAAAGATCAGTTAGAAGTGGAACAATGTGATGCCCTTCCTTATCTATCCTCCTCTGGAGCTTGCATACTACATTCTTGCACTAATAATATAAATACGTTGAGTCAATACATGGAAAGATGAATGAAGTCAAACAGTAAGAACAAATAAGACAAAAGTTCCAGGGTCACATGCATGTGTAAGAGAACCTCAATATATCTGTAGCTTGTGGATCCACATGACACAAGATTCCCAGTATGGAATCATAGGACTAGGGCAAGGCCAGATTAGGAAGCTTAAGACCATGACAAAACAACTGCCCACCCCTACCCAGAAAGGAAAAGAGAGAGCAAAGAAACAGAAGACACTAACTAAATACCTTTCTCTGTATGATTTCAGATAAACCGGCACCAACACTGGAATTTCCCAAGGGATTTGCAACTCTACCATTCGAGTTTTCTCTCGAGCGTTCCGCAGCAGCATCTGATGATGAAATGTGATTTGATCTGCTAGATTTTGGCAAGGGATGTAGCTTCGATGGATCACTTATTCTCCTTAGAGATGTTTGCCTCCTACTTTTTATGGATGGACCACCATGACCATGCTTAGAAGCAGTAGGTTCTCCAAATGGACCAGTCTCAGATGCAGTCCTTGACTGGGGTTGATACTTGTGGTCCATTTGGTGTGGCAAAAAAGCAGAATCTCCACATTGTACAGGTAGTGCCCCATTGCTAGACTTCTCCTCTGTCCTTTCCATAGTGTGACGAGGGCGCACCCTGATACTACGCTTCCGCTTGATCTTAGGCTGCAAGACCTGTTCATCTTCACCCTCTTCACGTTCATGAACCCAACTTTCAGATTGTTGATGATCTATGTGAGAATCTCCAGACAGAGCAATTTCTCCCTCTTCAAGTTCATCAGGCTGGCAAACATCCACAGATTGAAATTTAAAAGTAAACCAAAACAAGTTTATCAAAAATATTACAATCAAAAAGAAAAGAAAAAAAAATCTGGGAAACAGCACAGACCATCCTTCTTGAAAGAGAACTTGGCCTGGAATCTAATGCAGACAAAGATCCAAATTTCTGTGAAGAAGCAGAAGGAGATGCTATCCTGATTCCTCTCTGACTGTCTGCTGATGATCCTGAGAAACCGGCTTCTTCAGGCAAATGATTGTTCCTAGTCCTCTCTGACGTCCATGGATACTCATCACCTTCTTCAGCGGGAACTTCGTCATCAGACTGGTCTTTGTTGATTGGTAGTGCTCCAGGAGCACCACTATAAGTGTCCTCCTCAAACTCCTCAATCTCTCCCTCCTCTTCACGTGTAGAATACCGATTTCCCTCATCAGAACTTGCTTCAGAATATTCTTCATTGTCATCATCTAATTCCTTGTAATTAGGATGTTTTTTACTCTTGGGCCGCCCCCTCTTTCTCACTGATTCAGATCCCGGTTCATTGGGTTCTATTACTGTGCTGGCAAGCAATGTGCTCTTCGATGGTTTCTTTGATAGAGTGGCAATAGCAGCATTGACCTCCTTTGTACTTGCCCGAAGCCATTTTGGCACTTGTTCATAACTGGTCATCTCTTCCGTCCAATCCAGTTCTTCATCCATCTGATCAAATAGCTCAACTTCTTCTTCACTCCTAGCAATCATTCGATTTACCTCCTGCAGAGAGGGAACATCGTGCAGAGTTTCTTGATACCTTTCCTCATCATGTAATAATGTCTCTAGAGTCAATCGTCTCTCTTCGTGTGTTGTTCTCTGGTCAAAGCGACCAGCATTGATCACCTCATCAGCCATGTCAATTTTATATTGTTGAATGTTATTCCTGATCAGACTCTCGATGGATCCCATGTACCGATCCTTACCTGCTAGATCATCTTCCATATCAATTGTACCACCACTCCTTAGTTCATCCTCCTTCTGATGACTTGGAATTTTGTCAACAACTGCTTCCATATAAATAACTTTGACTTCTCTTGTCTGCCCAATGCGGTGGGCTCTCGCAACAGCCTGCTCTTCATTTTTGGGGTTAGGATCAGGATCATATATAACAACTGTATCGGCAGACTGAAGATTAAGACCCCGACCAGCTGCACGAATGCTCAACAGAAATATGAAGCAATCTGAATCAGGGCTATTGAAGTCCACGATAGCTGATTCACGATCTTCTAAGCTTGTAGTTCCATCAATTCGCCTATAGATAAGTCTCCTCCACTGCAAGTATTCCTCTAGAATATCAAGCAATTTGGTCATGGTACTAAAGAGTAGTACCCGGTGCCCCGTCCTCTGCAGCTTAATAAGGATCCTATCTAAGATCCACAATTTGCCACATGATCTTACAAGGAAGTCCTTTGAGAAATCATTAAAGTAGGGGTAGTTCAGCAAAGGATGATTGCAAGCTTTTCGAAGTTCCATACATCTATTATTTAGAGTTCTAAAAATCCTAGCTTGATAAATTGGATTCTTCTGAACTCTGCGTTGCTCATCTTCAGGGTCAACTCGAAGAGTACCAGTAGATTTGATCCAATCATAGATAGCACTCTGAATAGCAGACATTCTGCATCTTAGGACTATAGACACCTGCAACCAAAGGTGCTATCAGTTAAAGGCCACCACAAACAAATAAAACATTTTTAAGTGAAACCCACGTGTGATCATTCTGTACCTTTGGAGGAAGTGAACCTTCCACATCTTCAACACGACGCCTAAGCATAAATGGCTCCAGAATTTGATGAAGTCGATGGATAATGATGACTTTCTTTTCAGTCTCAAGCCAGTCATCCTCTGCATTTTGAGGAGGGCCTTCCTTTTGGAAGGGTTTGGAGAACCAATCATGGAACACTTTTCGATTATCAAAAACCTCAGGAAGAAGTAGATTTAGAAGTGACCAGAGTTCCTTCAAATCATTCTGCAACAATGACATATCATGCTAAACACTTACAGAGAATAGTAAAATATCAAGCATAAGACAAGCAGGAGCTTGTATTTACAAACATTTGCCAAAATCAGTATATTTAAGATGAGAAATTGGCCTTCTTCCGTCATTTTCTGACACCTATTTTAAATGTTACTAAATAGCGGCTAATTGATTAAAGCTTTATCAATTCAACTGTAAACTCTTTTTCTTGGAAGTGACAAATCCAATATGCAAAATGTAAGAATGAAAAAGGGGTCCTTGCTCTCAAAGCAAAAGTACAAGTTCTAAGTATTGGGAGTTAACTGGCTCTATGTCCCAAGAACTAACTAGCTATCACGCTTCAATAATCTGACAGGTAGTAATAAACCATAGGCACTGTACTATACAAGAAACACACAAGCAAGTCGTCAAAAAACAATGATGCCAAACAAAAGAACCTGGCTGTGTTTCTTCACCAAAGATATTATAACTAATAAGCCCCATTTATGTGTATTGTTGGTAGAGAAAAATGAAACAAGATTTCTTTGCTACATGAAGCCTGAATCATTGTGCCATCTGCCTACTACGTCCATGCATCAAATTAATTATATGAGGGAATATGGCCAAATATAATCTACCCAAGAACAGAAGTGACATTTTCATTGAAAACTTCAAAAATCCCCATACCAATATTACATGTGACGTCATCTGCTCTATATCTTGACATACCTGTAATGGAGTTCCTGTAAGAAGCAGACGCCTCTGGCAACGATATCTGTCAAGATCCCGTGCTAAAACTGATTCTCTGTCCTTCATTCTTTGAGCCTCATCAATTATTATATATTTCCAATCAACTTTTGAAAGTTTTGATCGGTCATACATAATAAACTCATATGTAGTCACAAGAACGTTAAATTTCATAGCACACACCTCCTGTATCACAATTACCATAATTAAGCTCAATGAAACAATTGAACAAAAAAATAAATGTAAAAAAATAGCAACCCTCACCTGAGAAAACAATTTCGACCTTTGGTCCTTTCCACCCACATAAAAAATGCATGAAGCCGATGGCAACCAATTGTAAAATTCACTCTGCAAAAAGAATAGCTATTAAGTACACTCGAGAAAAGGATAGAAGGACAAAGGGAATACTCCTTTATGCTAAACTAAACCAACCATATGATCAATCAAATGATACCAACCTTCCAGTTCACCAAGACAGCATTGGGTACTATAATAAGATGAGGTCCATAGTTGCTCTTGAACTCCATTAGATAAGCAATCAGCGCCATAACCTGCTCTCACAACACAAGCTAGTCACACAAATGAAAAATTTTGATTGGTTCCCAAGTAATTATTGTACTGCGATCTAAGATTAAAAAATCAAAGTCTCAAACGAGCACTGCTATATAAAATTAAGTTATCAAAAGTGTAAATTCTAGATTGCCACAACTAAAAGATTCTTTTCCACACTTTAAAGTAGATATTTCAACTTTAAGGACCAGAAAGTTTACCTGCACAGTTTTTCCAAGACCCATCTCATCTGCCAAGATTCCATTTAGCTTGTTGTTGTACAAAGAAAGCATCCACTGCAAACCAACCTGCAGAACTCGGAGATGGTTATCAAAGACTTGACTTCAAATGTGAAAACTACAGCGACATGCTAAAAACAAAAACAAACATGCTGGATTTCAGGATTTAATCATACAAGTTGATAATCTCGTAAAGTCCCAGCCCGCAACATTGAGGGTTGCCTCATAACTCTTTCATTCACAGCATGTGCAAGGGAATAATACCTGTTAACAACAACGAGAAACAAATATTACCCAAAAAATCTATAAAAAGACCCCCAAATTGAGCAGGGTGATCAATTGGACAATGACAAAGGCACAATATACACTAATTCATTCTAATCTACTGCTGGCAAAAGAGCTATAAACCCTATTAAATGCATAGGACAAAAAATAATATGAACTGACACGGAGCATAACATCTGAAGATGAAAGCTAAAGCATGATTTAGTTGAACATACTTGCTCACAGATGAAGCCTCCTTAGGTGCATTCATTTCCGTAAAACGATTCCGTATCGTTACTTCTTTTCCAGCACAAGATGCTGCTGTCCTCACTTCTTCCTCAGAGAGTCCCTTCTCAGTAGATTAATGACAACAAAGATCAGTTATCAAGAGCATAGCCACAATTAAATATATCAACTTTGTTGCTAAAATCAACAAAGCTTAGCAGATCAAACAAGGCAAAAGATAAAATCAACAAATAACAAAGGGACAAAGTACCTGCAACCTTGCAGCTAAAGCAGCAGCATTTGCAGCCTCTTCTACTTCCTGCTGGTTCTTGGTAGCTGTTATCTTATTTCCCAGCTTCTGAAGATATTCTTCCGTCTGAGACAAAAATGATGACAGAACGGCATACCTCTCAGCAGCATCACCTGGAATGGTGGTCTGCTGCTCCAGCAACATCTCCCTGTATCTTTCCACATCATTATTCTTCAATGCCTCCATCCTTCTATTCCTATCATCATCCTTTCTTTTAGAAAATTCCCTCAGCATTCTCTCATGATATTTGGCAACGCCTCTGTTACGTGCAGTCCGAGCATCACGGATGGCCCAATGAGCTTCAAGAAGCTTCTTACGCCATTGAAAGATTGATTTGAGTTGCTTCTCCCGCAAAGCTTTTTGAGAAGCTTGCACTTGACGAGTTAGCTCCATCCTTTGACGCTCACACAGGCGCACAAATTTCCGATATGGCCTATCAGGCATCTGCATTATTTCCTGTTGCTGCTGATCAACTTCGTCCCTCAAGCGTGCCTGTAGGTCTAAAAGGCGGAGCTTCTTCTCTTCAATTTGCAAGCGAAGTACAAGATCAGGCCTGATCCTTTTTCTCTCCAAATTTACAGCCAGTAAACCACCAATCTTCTTCAGATTTTCTGTCCTCTTCTTGTTGAGCACTTCAAGCCCTTCCTCAAGAAGCAGGTCCTTGATATCGTATGCCAGTGTGAGATTGTTATTGCTGTTAAGCACTGGTGCCGACCCAAAAGAGTCATATTTTCTTGTGAAGAAGGGGAAATCAAAAAGTGGTCCATGATACTTCCTGGCAGAGCCTGCATCTTTCGGCTGGGTCGCTGCACTCACTTGCACAGGTTTCTTACCCTGTACTGCCTCAGAGATTGCAGCTTGGCCTGCAACACCCTTTCCTTTATCAATAGGAAGATCATTTCCCGGAGAAGTTTTCTGAGCCACACGTTCGGCATCTTGCTCCACCTTGACTGAAAGGATAGCAGTCTGCTGATCATCCTTGACAGCAGATACGGATGGAGGATGATCCTTCAAAGCAGGTGGTGGACCTTGGAAGTGAACAGCAGAAACAGTTGCCTTCTCCTCCACTGACATTTGTGCACTAGGTGGTGGCACAGGCCGAGCATCTTTCTCACCTGTATGTGAAGACCTCGCACCATCTTCTACAACCTTTGCAGCAGCCTTTTCCAGACCATTCCCTCCAGTAGGGAGAATTTGCTGCTGCAACTGCAACTCAAGGGGTGGTGGAACAATAGCTCGGAGAAGTTCTTGTGGCAGAGTTCCTTCTCCTTTCTACAAGAGATACATACAAGTAGATACATATGAAAAAATAGCATATGTTTGTAACTTCTTCTGACATTCACTTGTGGATCTGTGCATGAGTGCGTGTGTGGGTGTTTGTGTGTTTTGGGTGGGGGTTGTGGGCCTGTCTGTGCATCTGTGTGTGTGTGTGTGTGTGTGTGTGTGTGTGTGAGAGAGAGAGAGAGAGAGAGAGAGAGAGATTGGTACTTTCAGCCGCCTAAATGCCAATATCTGAGCTTTAAGCACATGAAGTTGCTGCTTCGTAAAACCACAATGTTGTTGTGACATCTGCACAGCTACTCCACCTTGGGAGGAAGGATGGCTATTTAGGGCCCCGCTATTTGAAGGAATCGGAGACTGAGGTGATGACCTATTTATCTGTTTAAGATATTGCATCTGCAAGGATTCTTGCCCACTGAATGACTTCTTATTTTGTAAGGATGAATCCACGCCCTGAACTGCACTTGCAGATAGTTGAGGGGGGCGCATAGGGAGCATTCCGTTCTCAAAGACAGGAGATTTTCCCGAAGACACTTGGTTCTCCCTTCCATGAGAAGGAAATTGCTGCATCATGATGTTATTACTGTTGCTGACTGCCCCAGGGCCAGAAGGACCAGCAGGAATGTTCTGCTTGGCTTTTGCTGAGCCAGGTTGACCAGATACTTCATTAGGAGAATTAGCATGGGAAGAAGTCTCACTTACGACTGATGGAGAAGCAGCTTGTGGTTTTGAGACAGGCGCGCTTGATGATTGTGCACCAACGTTATTTTCGTTTGCTTTCTGCTGGGCAGCCATCCTAGCCTGCATCAGCGGTATGAGCTGTGCCATCATGTTGGCATTTCCGGGTAGCGAAAGATCAATGTTATTCTCCATTGCCCATGCCTGCAATGCTTGCATCTGGGAAGCCATCAGCTGGTGAGGCATGTTTTGCGAGCTCTGCTGAGTCTGCAGTGCTTGTAAAGGTCTTGCAGTACTAGCATGTGGTAACTGTCCCGTAGCAGCTGGCTGGCTAAGTGGCCTTGGCTCAAGCCTCTGTTCAGAGCCTGGCTGAAACACTTGTCCCAAGCGCTTTTCACCAGAAGCAAAGTGTTCAGACAGACTCTTGGAGGATGATGCCTGAGCCTGTTTAGACGCCTGAGCAGACATAAGCTCCTGCATTTTCATATTGCCCATCCGCATGTCTTGATCCTTCCCAGCACCATGCCCCATCATCTCCAGTTTAGCTTGCTGTGCTGCTTGCATCATTAAAGCAGACTTTTGCGGATCTTGAAAGCCATATTGTAGATAAGCTTGATGAACTGGATTGAGGACTTGTTCCACACCCTGCTTTTTATTCTGTCCATCCTGGGAGGAACCATGTTGCTGTGCCAGATCTACAAACTTTCTAGATTGTTGAGGAAATTGCATGGAGCCTGGTGATGGAGAAAACATGCTACCTCCCCCACTTCCTTGAAGTCCACCTGTTTGATATGCTAGAAGGACTTCATTCCCTTCAGGTCTCCTTAAGAACTGCTGCTGTAATAATAACTGCAAACATAATAAAAAATAGCAAAGAAGTAAAATACATTTTCAACATGCAGTAGAAATTTACAGCTACAATAGAAAAAGCTACTACCCTGATATAGAAAACCAGTTTTCTCAGGTAAGAGTTACAGATCCAGAAACTAGATCTTATTTTTCAAGTTAAGAGAAATAAAAGAGAACCAAAAACAAAACTACAACAAAATGTTATATACAGTTCGCAACATATATCTCAGAGTTTAAGCACCAATATTTGTCATTCATCGTATTGAAACTTCCCACATAGTACATTGCAGCTTAAAAAAGTAAAAGGCCCAACAACAAAGGAATAGGTATAACACTATTTCATTACTTTATACAATTCAAAATACATCTTCCACACAGACGCATCAAAAGCTTTTAACACTAAACACCCCCAAAAATTTGATGAGAAGGAGGTAGAATTCAATCGATTAATACGACTCAATCACATAGCACCAAGTTTTGTCCTATAGAAACAAGTACCTCACAGCAGTTATGCAAATTCACTGTGAGCATAACTAAGTCCTCTTATGAAAGAAAACAGAATGGTGCATTATACACCATCTAAAAGTGATTGAAAAATCTTAACAGATACATTAAAACTAAGAGTTCCTCCCGGTGACTAACAAAGAAAAACTTGCAATATCATCAAGAATTCTAACATAAAGCACCATTTCCCCCTCAACAAATTGCAAGAGCCCTAAAAGCTACATATCCCATCTCATTTGGTCCATACCCAGAAGATTCTCAAAATCCACGAGGACAAAATTGAAAGGGAGCAAATAGCCAAAAGCGTGAAGTATAAATTGTCATCAATATCCACCAAGTGGCAGACCACAATAAAATATAAAGAAAGGGTTCTTGCATATGCCATTTATCCTCAATAAAAACATAACAACATAAAGACAGAATTTTATATAAAGCAGTTCCTTATTTCACTTGATCATCAGAGATTCTAAATAACCTACTGAACTAATAAACCAACAGCTACACTTAATGCCATCAGATACAAAGGAAGTGTATTAATTGCCCAATCCAATCGCACACAACATCCCACTCACCAAACACCACGTAGTTTCCCCTACTCTCCAACCAAATCCATGTTCGGAACTAAATTCATAACATGACAAAAACGCTTCCTCCAACCAAATAGAACATTCATGTGCAAAAATGAACACCGTTTTTCTAAGCACCCGTCATAACACCGACAATGAAATAGCCCCATACTTGTCTAGGCTGCTGCGGCTGCTGTTGCTGCTGCTGCTGCTGCTGCTGCGCCGAATCAAATCCCAAATGCGAGGCGGACACGGCCGAAGAAGAAGACGACGGCGACCCGGCAGCCGACGTGGACGGCGCCCGCCCAGCCATGCCCCGGCCGGGCCCGCCGCCTCCGCCAATCGGTTGTTGCATGCACAATTCCCGGTAATTCAAAAATCTACAACCCGAAATCCCCCATACAAATTCTCACCCCCCCCCAAAAAAAAAGAACAAAAACAAAAGATCCCCCAAAATCCCTCCCCCGGGAATTCTCAAATCCCTCCGAAAACTCCAGCGACAACCCCCCCACGCGAGCCCCGATCCCACCGCTCGAGACCCAACAGCTCCCCTCTGCACCCACCCACCTTCTCTCTCTTCCTCAACCTCCTCAATTACGTCCCTCACGGAAACGAAAGAAGAGAAAAAGAGAAAATCGAAAAGAGGCGATATTTACGGGGGCATTGCGGATTCCCTCCGTCAGTCAGTGCAGACAGAGACAGAGAGTGGGAAGAGAGAACTGCCCACGCACGCACACGCTCGCGCTCACACTCTGTGGGGTTTCCTCCCTCGCAGGAATTGCGACCCAGCACCGCAGTCAAAGTTCGAACCCTAGGGATTTGTTTTTGTTCCCCCGTTTTTCCTTTTGTTTTCTTGCAGCTGATTTTCTGAACCCACGCAGAGAGAGAAAGAGAGAAACAGCGAGAGAGAGAGAGAGAGAGAGGGGTGGAGGGGTGGAGGGGCCTGCGTTGAAATATAAGCCTCCGGAGTCGTGGTAAACTACGGAGGAACCACCATAAACGTGTAACCCCTCCTCCAATCGCAGGACCCTTTTCCCCGAGTTCCGTCCAATCGTATCACGCCACGTGTGAAATGGTGGCCCCTCTCGGTGGGGGCCACCGCTTCCAGAAGCTTGTTGCCGCTGCTGCTGCTGCTTCTTCTTCTTTTTAATATTTTTTTATTTAAATGGGAAATTAATAAATTGGGATGTTGGGGAAATGATAATGATATTGCAAAATCCCCAAAAAAAGGAAAAAATGGATAAGATGAATTTTGTGTTGCAATTATGTTTCGGGCTAAAATTGTCGCGTCGAGCTAGATTTACTTCCGTAAATTGGCCAAATGCAATAGATTCCGCCATATTGACGATTCTTAGCAACTTAATTAAGAGGTCGACCTACTCAATTATGCCATGACAAAGGCGAGATAAAAAAAAATGACGAAAGGGCATGATTTAATTAGAGAGGAAAAAAAATTGAAATCGTCTTATTTTTTCGATATTGTCTAAACTAGTTTTTTTTTTTATAAAATAAAACAATTTTGAAGTTAAGTAGGCGCGTGTAATTTAGCTTTTTCAATGAGCTTTACTCCTTTGAAAAAATATAAGTTGTTTGGTAATCATTCTAAAAGGGTTTTGATGTGAAAAACTGGTCTTAAAAATACTGAAACTAATTGAAGGCAAGTTTAATTAGCTTTTAGCATTTTCCCAAACCCCGTTTCCAAAGTTAAGCCAAACGCAACCTTAGTAGACATTTTGGATCGACCTATATTTGTGAAATTTGAAAAATCAAACAATTCAACTATTATGCTTGGAATATATATTGTATAGGTAGGGCTGCATTGCCTCGTTAAACAATCGGACCATCGATTTTCCAATTCCCTCTGAGGTCAATTTCCAATATAATGCTATGTTATGCATGCCACAATGAAAAAAAAACTATGAAAATTTGACCCAATCTTTGGCTAGTGGAACATTATTTAAGCTCATCCTTTCGACAAGTACAGTTTCTCTACACTTTTTTCAAAATATCTGAAAGTATTGTTGAGTTCGAACAATAAAAAAAATTATATTATCAATTCGCGATAAATACTTGTGACGGCATAATTAGGAGAGCTACTTTGCATTAAGAGAAACCTCTACCAGCTATAAATTTGTAGATAACTTTCCGAGAGGGGTTCATTACTTATTATGAGCAAGAGCATAACATTGATTACACCAAGATTTGTTTACTAAATTGATTTACTAAGTGATGCGATAGAATTTTATTCAACGTCAATTATGCTTATGAGCAAATGAGCATAACATTGATTACACCTAAATTGATTTACTAAGATTTGTTTACTATTATGCTTACTTGTTTGATTTACTAAGTATGATGCGATAGAATTTTATTCAACGTCAATTATGCTTACTTGTTTGAAATCTAACAAGCCAATTTCGTATGCCAAATTTGAAAATCTTCATAACATTGATTACACCGAGATTTGTTTACTAAATTGATTTACTAAGTGATGCGATAGAGTCTTATTCAACGTTGATTATGCTTACTTGTTTAAAATCTAATTTTAATCAACCAAATTCCTAGCAAGCCAATTTCGTATGCCAAATTTGAAAATCTTCTTTGATGTATATTATGCTTTTCCGAGAAAATGGAAAGAAATTAATTTTGAAAGGATTAGGCGTATATGCAAGACCAAAGGTAAGCGTCGAAGTGAAAGACAAGAAAAACACTAAATAAATGAAATAAAAGATAAATAAATTCCATTTTCAGTAAAAGAAATTCCGGCTTGCCGGATTCGAACCAGCGACCTAAGGATGACAGCTTACGACAACTACAGTCCTCCGCTCTGCCAACTGAGCTAAAGCCGGTGATTGCGTAACGATCTCAGTTGTTTTATAATTATAAAAGAACTGTTAATTCATGACCTCTCTATCGCTCTTGAGCTAGTGAGAATCGAAAGACGGTGACCTTAGTTTCTGTTCTGAATTGATGGATCATATAGGATAATCCACTTGACTTTGCTTAAGATCCCCATTTATCAATTATTAGAGAATTTTCATCTGTGTCGAAAACTATAATGGTTTCAGTGCATAAAACTGTAACATGCTTTTTTTTTCTTCAATAATGTCAAGCAACTCTATAAATGAAAAGAAGCTCTCTAGATCATAAGACTTGTTGATCATGAGACTTATCTAGAGCATGAATCAAAGACATTCATCCGACAAGAGACACTACAAAAAAAACATGGATTTAGCCAAGGATTATTGCGACGGCGAATTTGGCAAATTTCGTCGCTAAACGGTTTTGCGACGAATTTAGCAATGAATTTCTTTTCTATCGCTAATTCGGCGTCGCAAAATTTAGCGACGAGAAATTTGACTTTTCGTCGCTAATTTGCAATTGATAAACTTTGTTGCAAAATTCGTTGTCAATTTATGACGAAATGAATTTTCGTAGCAAAATTTATCGCTAAACTTTCGTCACCAATTTGGGACGAACATTTTTCGTCGCTAAATTCGCCGCAACAATTTCGTCGCTAAATTCGTTGCAATACATTCGTCGCAAATTTGCAACAACATTTCCTTTGCAAAATTCGTTGCCAATTTACAATGTCGTTTCGTCACTAAATATTCGTTGCAAAATTTGTCTCTAAAGTTTTCGTCGCAAAATTTCTTCACAAAAATCTTTGCAAAATTTTCGTCGTAAAAATGCATTGCCAAGATTTTCGTCGCAAGCAAAATTTGTCTCTAAAGTTTTCGTTGCAAAATTTCGTCACAAAAATTGTTGCTAAATTTTCGTCGTAAAATGCGTTGCAAAAATTTCGATGACGACATTTATCCATTGCAAAATTCATCACTATTTTTTTTTGTCGCAAAATTTATCACAAAATTATAGTTGCAGCATGGACTCACCATCATCGAGTCAGCACCAGATCCTGGCCTCGACTCGAGACATCTAAACAAGCAAATAATGCCATTCGACCACCAAATACCGCATTCATGGATATGACAGCGGACAAAATTCTTATTCAACGTGAATTATTCTACACAAGGTATACTCCCACAGAACAGGTTGAACAGGTGGGAGCTCAAAAACACAGATCTTGGATTATTAAGGTCATCTGCAACCAGTTCCCTAATTCCATAACAATGGTAGCATTTGCTTTTTTGAGGCCGCCATAGTCAAATCACCTCATGGGAAAATTGAAGAGACTTTTAAGGAAAAGGCTATGTGCTCATGTCTTGAATTTTTGGGTGAGTTTCTCGACCCCTTCCTTACAGTCTCCAGCAAGTCTCTTTGCCCCCTCCCTGAGGTCGAGGTTCATGTTCGCCATGCTTTGCTGCAACTCTTCGGCTGATGTCCTTGCTTTTGTAACAGCAAGACATCTAAGTTCTCCAGCTCTCTCCATGGCATTAGAGGACCATCTCTTCAGGTTTGACATGAATACAAGTATTACCTGGACAAAGATGTCGATAAGGTCTCTGGATTTCTCACCAACTTTTGCAGCCATGTCCTTGAGCTTATCCACCAGAGTCTCAGCTCTATGTACAGTTTCTTCAACTGACGACTCCTTTCCAGCATTGATCCATGTGAGACCAGCAGAAGTCTCTTCTTGCAGGTCACTGTCAACCACTACTTTGATACCTTGTCTCTCCCAACGATCCCTAGCCTCCTCCAGAGCTTTTGCATGTTCTCTTGCTCTCTTTCCCTCGTCTTCAGCCCATGCCCTGAGTAACAGAATTTTGAAGTTCCATAAGTACCATGATTACTAAACAACACATCAGATGCAAACTTAAAGTTTAGTAACATTTGAGTAAAAAGACGGAACTGAGGTCCAAATACAAGTTAAAAGAAAGCATCATGTGATCATCACTTTCAGCATGAAACAGCAGGAGCCAGTGCGCTGTTCATCATAAAATGGAAATATCTCGTCTCTTTGAGCATAAGCAATGTACCAGGAATTGTATCTTTTCCAGAGAGAGACAAATTATCTGTAAAGGTGACGCATGCAAGTCTAGAAGAGAAGATGGATTGACAACGAGCGTTTAAAAAATCATACATAGATGTTTAAAACCATCTAAATCGAAAAAGTTAAATACCCACGATTGGTTCCTTAGAAACATCATGCTGTACTTACCTAGCCATTGCCAATGCTTTTTGCTCAACCTCCAGCTCGTGTTGCAGGCGAGCAATTTCCCGGTTCTCTCTTTCTGCTTCCATCCTAAGTTTCTCAATCTTCTCCTTCTCATACGATACTTTCATCTTGTTACTCATTAGATTTTCCAGTTGTTCTTCCACTTCTCTCCTTAACCTAGAGAGAACTAACATCTCTGATTCCCCAGCAGCATGTTCTTTCATTACGGTAATACTATCTTCCTCTCTTTTGGCACGTAATTTTTCCAATTCAAGCCTTGCTTCTTCAGCCTTCTTTTCTAGCATCGATTTTCTCTCTTTCTACTCTAAGCACCTTTTTCAAAACTTGCATTCATATCCTTTTCAACTTGAGCCACTAAGATACTATGAGCAGCAACAGCATTTTCTGCCATTGTCTCTGCTTCAATATGTGCAAGCTCCTCACTTACTACTTCTGCAGCTTGACCAGTCGCCAGAGCAATAGCTGCTTGGGCTTTTGTAACTGGCTTATCTGGCTGAAACAGTTTTGTGTAACCTATCTCAAATGAAAGGTATTTACATTACCTAGCTGAAATGAAGGTTTCACGCAAGCAGTCAACGTCATATGGCTCACCAATACAGGTGATGCAAGCTCTGAGATAAATAAAAACACATGTAAAGAACACCAGCTATGACATAACTGAAAAGGCGGAGAAACCCATTGGATTAGTGTAGGATTAGGACGAACCTCATCGTGATGGAGACTGAGGTGTCACAATCTCATCATCATTGTGCTCATCACCTGTGTGATTAGTTGGAGCTGCGGGAGGAATCTCACCGGGCTCGATGTTGAGGTGTCGCAAGATGAATTGCATTTGTTGTTTGAGGATACCTATTTCTTCATCTTTCTTTACAAGTAAATGTTTCAGATGGCTTATTTCTCGCTCCATTTGCTCTTCATGTTGTGTCCTCCTTGAACCGGCCAAACTCGAGGATGACGTTGCAGTAGCCTTTGTTGTGTACACCCTTGACAAGGATCTCATCCCAAATATTTTCCCTCTTTTTATCCCACCCGATGCCTCCACCCGTGATGCCATACTATCGACTGATTGTTCCGACGCGGCAACACCATCACCACCACTAGCATTACTCATGGAAAGTTCATCAAAATTTTCCTATATTAACAATATAAATGAAAATAAAATAACTTCATATATATAACTACCATAAATATTAAAAGCATTCTAATTTCTATATAGTCCAAAGTATAATCTTACAAACCTTAATAGCTCTTGCATGATTGCCAGTCCATGTCTTATTTTTTTTTTAAATGTGCGTTCAAATGTTGCCGTATATGTCGGTTCCCTCCCCAATTCCTCTGCCTACAAAATATTAACATAAATGAGTAATTGAATTAAATTAATTTACAACATATTTAATAGACTTACCATTCTTTTTTTGTGCTCCCTGATGTTGATAGAGCCTCCAGCATATGTGGCAGACCCTCTCCTAAAACTAGAAGCTCGATTTTGCTTATTCTGTTTACTCAGTTGCTGATACTTTTTAGTTTCCCAAGTTCTCTTAATTTCCGTCCAATCGTCACTTGTAATATAATTTGGCTTGACTTGACTTGTTTTTGCTTTGTTCATCACATTTCGTATGTGATCACTGGCCTTTTTCTTATAAATTCTTCTAACTTCATCCTCTTCCATTTCATCCCACCTAAACTTCCGCTGCAATCAATAGAAAAACAACTAACTTTATTTACACTAAACTTAGTTTGTGAGAAAATAAAAGGACAATACTTACCCTGAACTCATTCCACCACAAATCCTTTACTTCTTTTGGAGCGCTGCTATATGTAATATAAGACCCCCTCCAAAAGTTATTGATTATTTTATTAAGTTGCCTCACAACATACGTAGCATCCATGAATCTGCAGACATTTCCATAAGTTTAGTTGACATCCATATATAAAACTCTAAATATTACATATACTTAAAAAATGAAGTACTTACGAATTTCCATATGGGTGTATCATAAATCGGCCATCTTCTTCATCTGTAGTTCCATCATCATTCAAGTGTTGCACTGACAAAGGTGGAACTAAAGGAGATGCAGTTCGCCTATGATAAGTTGGTCCCCTAATATGTTGTTGAGGGTTGAAGGAGGGGCCAATGTGTCCAAGTTCTTCCCTAATATGTTGTTGAGGGTCGGAGGAGGTGCCATTGTGTCCATGTTGTCCATCAGCATGTAGTGCTTGAGGGTTAGATGAAATGCGGGGGAAGAGGAATGGGACGGGGACGGGGAAGGGGAAGGGGAAGAGGAAGGGGCTGGTCTTCCTCGTGATATTGTACGATAACCTCCATGTTTATACTGACAAGTACAAATGTTAGACAAATATCTTAAAAAATATGAACATGTATTAAGGACACATAATGACATTTATCATGAAGCTTACCATTTTGAAAAATATTTATGGTATTCTTCTGCACGGTAGAACTTCTTGGCGGGCAGAATTTCTGTAGTTGAGGAGTTTTTGCTGTTGCTCCAAGGATTCTATAGCTGCTTTCTCCTGTTCCCGTGTATAGTAATAGAGTCCTGACCTGTACTGGATGCCCACATCATTCCCCTGTTCAATCCGGCATCAACCCATTAGAATCTGGGAGTTACACTTCCTATACATGCAAAACAGCCAGAATAAATGATTCTAACCAGTTCATTAGCAATTTGTGCCCAACACTCCTCAATGACATAGCATTAAATGGAGCATTATGGCACCATGTGGATTCAATTTTATGCACCATCCATACCAAAGAAGGGTGAAGTGGGTAAGCAGGTCCACGCTATAGGTCAGAGAATGCATGGCCAAAACCAAAAGCCATGCAGCCTTAAAAGGGGTAAAACTTACAAAGATTATTTGATCATCAATGAATCATGGTGTGATTAACAAAAGATCAATGAAATCAATTCAGAGGATACTCTGCTTAGGAAGACATGTCGCAGCAAGAAAGTTGGATCCCGGTCATGGGTTGAAGTACTTCGCACAGAACTCACAAAATTCTTAATGGAACAAAAATGATGTGAAAAGATGTAGGAACCTACTGTAAGCTTAACTAAAAAATTAGTGTGACAATCCTTCAGAGAACCTAAGATCCAAACCATTTCGACTCCATAATTTCTCACTATAATACCACATCTTTGCGTAATAGGGACTTACTGGGCAAGAGGGAGTCTACAGATAACAAAGAGATCCTGAATGAGAGTTTAAACTTCCTCATCGAAACTCAATCATGTCATGATCATGTGCCCTCACAGAATGCCAAATTTGAATCACTACGCCATTTAACATCTTGAATGAAATTGCAATTTCAACAACTAATACCAACTAAAGTCATAATCTGTCAACAGAGCAACTCTTATGAATGGACACTCACAAAAAAGAAAATGCAATCTACTCATAAAAACATGCCAACTTATCAACTTGTCAAGCAACAAATGTAATAAATGTCTATGAAACATATAAAAGGCACAGTAGCTTTCCAGTTTTGGATATAAAGTAATGTAATTATCTACCCAACCCATCCAAAAAGGTCAAAAATAACTTCGACACAGGTAGCACATCTTCAATTCTTTGAACATAGAACAGCAATGCAAGTTTTGGAGCAAGAGGTTATCAGGAAGTTTTGTGTTGGATGGACATTCTTCATACATATAGAACAGTAAATTCAAGTCTTAAAGCTTTCTCTCACTTTATTCTGCTAGTTAAGCGACAAGTATCAACTTTCATTAAAAATGAAAGCCCAATCATAACAAGCTTAAGAAACAAAATAAAAATTCTCAATGCAGCATACATGACTACTCGCACTTGGCTATTTAGCACGATTACCTTTAACAGAGTTCCTCTAAAGCATAAAAGAAAGAAAGTGAAACTGATAAAGACAAGAACTTCGCACTAACTAATTACCAAGCTCCTCCGCCTTCTTCAGGTTAGTTTCAAAACGTCAAACACCTTCAAGGTGGGTGTTTGTCCCGTAATACTGACGCAATAAAAAAATAAGCACTTCCTTAAGTGCTCTAAATGTCGTAATCACTTCGCAGTTCATATCCTGCGCAACAAAGCAGGGAAAGTCTCATATGGACTCATCTATTGGTTGTTGTATAGGAAGATAGCTGGAGATGGAGTCGACTAAGGAGAGAAAGGAAGGAAAGCAGAGGATCCAAATACTCTAAGGACCTCAAGGGCCAGTTTTTTTTTTTCACGAAAACCTTTTCAGAACCCCAAAATGCTTGCAAGTTTGCCACCAGGAGAGTGCGATAGAGAGGACTTCAAGTTTTAACATTGCATTGGCCAGAAGATAAACCATAGAAGGGCCATGCTCTGATCTTTAGACTTTAATCAAAGCATAAACCAGACTCATCGAAGAAGGATTAGAAAAACACGTAGCTGAACAGGAATGTCGATATGGTTGTTAAAGAAAACCCGGACAACATAGCCATCAAGAGCCACGACCGCGAGCACAACAATTACATCATCACTATAACATGTAATCAGGAAGAAGAAAGCCTTAAAAGGGTACATGCTTCGCGATCACTAAGTGACAAAGCAAACCTGCAAACTCAGTCATATAGATAGCGAGAATTCAATCACCCAAAACTATTCCACCTAATTCCGTATCAATAATCTACGAAACCTCATCGAAGAACAGGAATTTTTTTTTTTTGTCGAAGCCCGATGAAATTTCACCTGACGATTGAGGGTGGTGCGGTCGTACAAGCTCCGGCGAGAGCGACTCCGAGACGTTGGCAGAGAGAGAGTTTAGAATCGAGGGAGATGTGCCGACGAGGCGGAGGACAGGCGGCCTTCTTTGGTGAGGGAGAGCACCGTAGGGTTAGGGCAAGGGAGAAAAAATGGCGGGGAGAAGATGACTGGTGAGATGACCGAGCGGGAGGAAGGAAAATCGCGACGGGAAGAAGAAAAGGGCCGGGAAGGAAGATGGGCCAAGCAGAGAGGGTTGGGCCGGGAAGGAAAATAGCGTGGGAGGTGGGCCGCCGTGCAAAATTCGTCGCTAAATAATAATCTGTCGCTTAGCAATGGAAAAAAAAAAACATCCCGGAACAATAATCCGTCGCTAATTAATGACAATTATTACTTCTGTCGCAAGGAATTCTTTTTTTGTTGTTAATTTTTGCGATTTGCGACGAAAAGAATATCCGTCGCTAATTAGCGATCTATCGCTAATTAGTGACGCACTTGACCTCCATTGCAAAAACTTGTGACGAATTGTTTCTTCTGTTTCTAATTAGCCACGGACGAACTTCTTTTTCCGTCGCTAATTTTTACGACGGAAAGAAAAGAATATACATCGCTAATTAGCGGCGAAAAAAGCATCTGTCGCTAATTAGCGACGTATTTGACTTCCATCATAAAAATTTGTGACGAATTTCTTTTTCCATCTCTAATTTTTGCAACAGAAAGAATATCTGCCCCTAATTAGCGACGGAAAAAAAATCCGTCGCTAATTAGCGACGCACTTGACTTTTGTCGCAAAATTTTGCGACAAATTGTTTCTTTCGTTGCTAATTAGCGACGAATATTACTTCTATCGCAAAAATTTGAGACGAATTTCTTTTTCCGTCGCTAATTAGCGACTGATATTATTTTTATCGCTAATTAGCGACTAATAATATTCCGTCGCAAAAATTAGTAATGAATTCTTTTTTTCCGTCGCTAATGGCCCACCTAAGTGGTATAGCCGAGCCAGAAAAAAATAGATTAGATAGAAATAAAAGGAAAAAAAGGAATTAGCTATGGAAAAAAAACATTCATCGCTAATTTGAATTCATGGAAAAATCCATCCCTAATTTTTGTGGCAAAATCCATTGCTATTTCCCTTACATTAATAATAATAATAATAACAACAACAACAACAACAATAACCACACCAACAATGATAATAATTATAACAATAACAATAACTTATGTTGTAATAATAATAATATTTACACATAACATAATGAGTAAAAAGTCGTCTTCGTCTTCGTCTTCATCCTCTGACTCAAAATCAAATTCTTCAACACTTTTTAAATTTGATTCTCGAATTTCAATTTGACTGGCGGCCAAGGCGAAGGCGCTCGACCTCCCCCAGATTTGGACGAGGTCCAGCAGATGCCATGGCCTTGGGCCTTTCTCATCCCAAAAGCTAACTCTATTCACACTCTTGACGAAAATGACAACTTGGTTGAAGTCCAATGCATCAAGTGGGTCATTCAGTTTGCCATTTTTCCCCGCTTCGCTTAATTTAATGTAGTGCTGTACAAGACCATGAAGAGTCAACTTGGCCTCGTCCACATATATTTACATTGGATCTTGCATGAACTTCTTGCAATCTGGACGGATTTCCTTGCTGAGTGTTGCAGAGAACATCATGACTTGTTTATCATGTGGGGTCATCTTGAATATCTCCTGCACATCTCTCCTCATGTCAAGCGATTCAAGCATCTTGTCACATAAATCAAGTATGAAATGCCTGGCATTCTTCGAAGAAAGGTCCTTTCTCGCTAGAGCAAGTATACGGCCAGGAGTTCCAACAACAATATGAGGGCACTCATTCTTCAATAGGTCTTTATGGATTTTGATATTGACACCACCATAAAACACAGCAACCTCGATATCCGGTAAATACATTGAACCTCTCAAACTCATGGCATATCTGATAAGCTAACTCCCTCGTATGACAAAGATCAAGTGCAGCAACTTGCCCTGCAACTGGCTCAATCTGCTGCAAAGTCGACAGGACAAAAGCAACAGTCTTTCCCATTCCAGATTTAGCTTGACAAATGACATCCATGCCCAGAATGGCTTGTGGAATACACTCATGTTGAACTTCAGAGGGATGCTCAAATCCGGAGTCAGCAATAGCTCGAAGTAGCTTAGGCTTCAAAAGGAAGTCTCTGAATCCTGAACTGTGAATTCCCACGTATCCCCTTTTAGCGGCCTCGCCATCGGCCTTCGCATTGACGGAGTCGGGGGCTTTGTCTGCTGGACCTCGCCGTCACCACAGATCCGGGCGAGACGAGGTCTAGCAGCCTCGCTTTGGCCGCTGCTCCACCTCGTCGTCGCCCACATGCTTCCGATGACCAAAGCCCTACGCTCACAATCGAAGACCAATCCCGCAAGACCCCATCTCCTAAAGTCTCCATATAGAAAGAACAAGACAAAAACAGCAGAAATGCGCATACCTTCGTTAGGGTTTTTGGATCCAACAGAGAAAGGATGGAAAGAGGGTTTTTGGGGAGAAGAACCTGCGAGCGAGAGATTCTTTGCGCTCGCTTTAATGCCACGATTTTCAGAAATTAGAGATGAAAGATTACTCGTTACAAAATCCGTAGTTAATTTGCGACGAAATTTATCTCCGTCGCTAATTAGCGAGAGAATTTACAACGACCATTTTTACCTTTGCTAATTTGTGACAAATTATTTTTCCGTTGCCAACTAGCGATTTATTTTGCGACAACTAATAAAGCCATCATTAATTAGCGACAAAATTGACAGAATCAATAGCTTTCTAGCAAATAAGGAGATGCCACCATCGATCGTTCAACTTGCACACAAGCTGTTTCGTTTCCCATGTTGAGCGTCGAAACTTCATAACAGTGGTCAGGGAAGCTGTATCTAGTCCCGTAAGAAGACGAAAAAAAGAAGAAGACAAAACCCTGATTATATCTCCACCGTAATGTTAATAATCCTAAATTTTTTCACGTCATTGAAACCCCCAAATTCGTAACGTCTATAACAAATTATGCTTTATCCACCACAAAAGAAAAATTCATAAAACTTTATTCGCGACTACCTCATAAAATTTTTGTGACCATCTTATATACATTTTTGCTTGATTATATTGCTTCTGTAATATATTATTACTGTAGGTAGTCAACTTGTAAAGCCTATAAATAGACTCATTTATTCCTTATTTTAATATAAATTGAATATATAGAAATTCCTCTCTTTTGTTTTATATTTAACCAGAACAATCCACAGTATCACTGAGACTCAAAATTTAAGTGGACATGCTTCAGAAGAATTTCCAGTTCGGGCATGCTCCAGTTTGAGTACATGAATGTGTGGTCACCTCCTCAACCTTCTCGTTGTACCCTTCTCTGGCAAAAGGGTTATAGACAGACGTGAGTTGAAAGATATAGGAGTTGGATCACCGCCTGAGGGCTGAGTTTTGGCTGGGTTCGAGAATGTTGTAGCATGAAACCAGCCGAGGCGGATTCCTAAAGTTCATGAGCCTTCTTCACAGTTGCTCCCATGGCCTTGGTCGCATGGGTGAGGACGAAATCGGCACCAAATGCTCTCATCCTCTGCCTCCACTCCAAGCGCATATAAGACGGCATACTGAGATTCATTTTGTATCCTTTCATGGCTGCCACAGACTGTTATACCAATCTCCATGTTCCCTGAAGTTGGCTTCATCAGCGGTATTGGGCACACACGATGACTTTGTTGTTTGCGTTAGAATTTACCATTTCTTTATTAAAACAATACCGCGTCACTGCATTTCACAACACAATGAACTTGTGCGGGGTATTATTCGCTGGTGTATCTTGGCCAGCCTCCCTTGGCTACGATCCTTAATGTGGAAAAGGATCCTAGCTGATGGAGCTTTTCCTAATGAGGTATGAGCTGGGTGTTGATAAATCACAGATCAGTAAAACCGTCAGCACGAAACTCATATAATTTAGTCGAGAAGCATGGCAGGGTAGGATTGTATTACGCTTTCTGCTGGCAATCAAACATCCATTAGATCATAGTATAATTTACCAGCTGATGCGATCCAGAAGCCAAAGAAAGACACGTTAGTATGCTCCTCAAATTGGTCGAGTCGAGCCCCTCATGCTGGCTAAAAGAAAGCATTTTCTTGAAGGGTTTTTTCCTGGAATGTTCAGATGGTAGCTGCTCTCTTTCCACTCGCAAACAGCTTGCTGCAACATCATTTCCTTGTCCTGCTTCCTATTTCCTAGAAACTCGGGCAAGAGAATTGTCATTCGACTTAAATATGAGCCACCTGATCACCATCTGTTCCTGATAGACCATACCATATATTGAGGTAATGAAAATGAGACAGACAAGGTAAGAGTTCTATATGCTTGCCAACAACGGAAGAAAGGAATCAGCAAAACAGAAACAGGAACAAACATAAAAAAGAACTACTCTTCTTCATCTGAATTGACCATTCACTTTAGTCAAATAAAGGCGGATAATGTTATCAACTCCCTTTTAGGGGTTGAGAGAGAGAGAGAGAGAGAGCGCGACTCGAGAAGCGTCTTTCTTGACCTTTGTCCAGCGCATATACTGAAGCAGCGTGCAATCAGACAGACATTTAACCTTGGTGGGTTCTGTACAGAAGAATCTCCTCATCATTGCACATCGACCCTTCTTAGGAAAGTTTTAAGAGCAGCCATGGCTGAGAAGCACCAAATCTGCTGCGATTGTGCCAAGACTTAGAAGAGATGACTCTGAGACTCCTTTATACGGAAGACTTATATCCACTTAATGGTAATCTGTGGACTCGATCTGAATTGCTTTCATTCCTAGGTGAATGCGCAATATCATTTGGTCATTCTTTATGCAGATATTTTCAAGGAAGTGATCATTTTGTTCTGGGTCCTCACCAACTATATTAATCACTTAATGAAGAAGATAACTTTATATGACTGAAAAATCATGGAATGAGCAAAGCGTAACAAGAAACCATGTAGTTTTTGCAACTAAAGGAGAATTTTTTTTAATATAAAAAGGACTTAAACCAAATCAAAAAATTAAAGTTGAGAATTTACTATGCCTATTTTATCTCCTCATCAAACGCCAAGGAACTCTTTAGGGAGCTTTTAAAAGAGCCTATTATCCAAGCACTTGTTGATCCCTAAAAGTTGTCAAAACGATTTTTTTCATAAATGTCTTGTTGCACTTTGATCTCAAAGTGAGAATTCAACAGCCTTATGATATCTTTAGACATAACAATGTCAGCAAAATGTCAACGATAAAAATCCAAACTAACAAAATCAGTGATATCCATAGAATCAATCTCAATGATTATCCTATGAAAATCGAGTTGGTTTGCGAAGTTAAGTCCTAATAACAATGTCCAAAGTCTTGCTTATGACGATAACAATCCCAAAAAGGGTGAAGAACCACCAAGCCAGTCACCCATTTATTTTTTTATTAGTCCCCTTGCACCTGCAAGTCCTAGGTTGCCTTAAAAGACCTACTAATATGTTGTTTGAGCCATGCACCCTGAAGGTCGGGTATTCCAACCAACCAAAATCGAAGAAGTGCATGCTTCACTTAGCATGAAATTATTCACAAAAGAAATCTTGACTTTGTTCACGTGTGACCTAATTAATTTTTTTGGATTCAAAGTGATGACAAAATTGTCTTGACAACGTGACTTGTTACATGTTCAAAACAAAAGTTATGCTCCAATTAGGGGTCATCGATTTCAAAATGGATTAATTTCTACCTTGAAATTGGATAGAACATGTGTGATTCTCAATTTGTGGAACTAGGAACCGGCCCACCCGATCCCATGAATGAACTGACCAATTCGAATTGGTTACAGGATCAATCTTGAATATTTTTTTCTATTCCCCACAAGTGGAAAGTTTTTAGCATTAAAAAGTTAGATCTCCTTTAATTGGCAAGATTTGAGTTCAACAATTTGAGACAAATTCACTAAACATATTTCTTCCAAATATCATTATTACACAAACTGAAACCACATCCTACGAACAATTAGTCAACTCTCTGAATATATAACGATATTTCCACATAGACCGATATCTCAAGTGATATAGGCTAGCCCCAAATTGTGAAGACTTCTTCAGTTATCTGTCAATAGTTGTTTGTGAATGGCTAGCCACAAAAAAGTTATAAAACATTGAGATCCCTTTTGACTTTTAATAATGGACCCTATATTATGAGAGCCTTGCGCCAACTTAATAGAGAAAGGCCCACTTTCAGCACCATCCCACAAAAAGACTATCTTCCTCGACGGAGGCTAAAGCAGGTTCAGCCACCTTAATTTGAGAAGATGATCTTATGATAAATTCCACAGAATAACCCAAAATTTCGATCCTATTAAGAGCATAATCACAACCATTCCAATCCATCTTGGAGGGAGATGGTTGAGTATCACCAGCATTGCATAGCGGCTTCATACTTGAAGTCTACCTGTCCGTCCAAAACCCGACGTGTTTGCCATTTCCCAATTCCTACAAAGCTCCTTCCCGTAAAACCGGCCGTACATTCCCAATCGCCTTTCACGAGATCGAGCCACCGGGATTAATCGTCGGAAAATTGTCGAAATTATACACACTCAATGACACCGTTTATCCGATGACAACGAGATTAAGAAATTTATAATCGGTTTGGTAATTAATATTCTATTAAAGTCACGTTGACCCGGCTAATCCCATTCGATCTTTTTAATGTTATTGTTGGCAAGAAGTTCATGCCGAGGTGCCGATCTAGCATCGCACGCAAACCACCGAAAGAAAACGGCTTTTCACCGGATCGTCTCCGGCGCAACTCCGCCGTACCGAAGCACGCGATGCAGACCGGCCCAGCCGGTAGCATCCATTACTCCATTACGTTTTGCCCGTATGATTCCCGCGTATAATTTCTCCCGAGCTTCTTCATTTTTCTTTCAATTTCTTTCCTTAACAAGCAATCAAACGTGATTTGTTCATAACTATATTCCTTTGGCCCACTTTTGATTTCGTTGACCAGCTTGGCAAGAAGTATCACTAATCGACGATTTGCTATTTTAATGACGTTCAAAGTGAATCGAATTGAATAGATTAATAATTTGACAGATAGATAACAATCTGCCATACATGGAATCTCGTTCCATAAATAATTTCACATATTATAAGTAAAATATATGATTTTATATATAATCTACATATCTTTATGTACATATTTACATACAATAATCCATTTTTGAACAAGTTGAGCACATGATTTTCTCTAAATATTTTGATTGGCATATATGTTTGGATTCTAGAATGGCGCTAACACAACACGGTACAACTATGGTATTGTGATCAGGCCTTACCTAATCATTATATGGACTACTTATAACTTGATCCATAGTGGTAAACAAAGAAGTCTGTAACTTAATTTTTCAAGAAAAAAAGAAACATATACATAAGATAAGCACATACTAATCATTAACGTTGTGGTCATCAATCAAGCTGACTCCCTAACAATCCATTTTGATCAATTAACCAACAATATTTTACGATAAGATGCATTCGACCGGACTTTCGACGCCAAAAAATCTATGATATCACGTGTCATTTGAAAAAAGATAAGTGAAAGACACGTGTCATTTTCGCCATCGAAAATTACTTGAGAGCGAGCCAGGGACTTGATTCTACGTGTGCATAACGATCGAATTGTTTTCCACCAACAAGTAAGAGCGCAAATCGGCAGGCAAAATGCTCTCGGGTTTTGTCCAAAGGAATATAAAGGACAGATTTCATTATAGTCACCGTTTACCGGACCAGCCGGTTTACCTTTTTATTTTAAAATGTGACAAAAAAATCCGGCATATAAATCGGAGGCTATCGCCCCCTCTTTCTCTCTCTGTGCACTCCTCGAGACAGTTTCTTTCAATCACTCAAATCTCCTTCGCAGAGATTTTTTACCTTGTTGCCATCTTCGATCCCCTCGATCTCATCCCGATCGCTCGCTACTCACCTGTAAGAATCCCTCCGCTGGTAATCTTCGCTTTCCATCTGCAGTTCATAGGTTAGCTGGGCTCCATCGCCTTTTCTTGTTGTTGTTGTTGTTGTTGTTGTTAGCTGATCGAATTGGCTACCTGACTCGGATATAGAATTTCGTTGCTGTTAAGATGCGATCTGCTAGGCGTAGGTGTATTCTGGATGAGGTGTGGCGTCCCTTTTTTGCTTGTGGTTTGGTGTCCGTGCATCGAACGGGGTTACGATTGGGTGGTTTTGGTTTTGGAGCTGATTATCGGAATTTCTTCCGTTGAATTCTGCTTCTTTCGATATTAGTTGTGAAACTAGTTTGAATCTGTTGAGCTTGGGATTGATCCTGGGCTTCCGTTTCAATCCTATGCGCGTGTGAAGTGTGCGATTTGATTCTTTTGGCAGCATGCTCGAAGTTTTTGTACTCGAGACCTAGCTGGCCTTCTTCTTTTTTTAAGCATTTATTTTTCCTTTGGTACTTGGGATTCGGTCGGTGCAGAAGCCCAGATGAACGATAATTTGTGGAATTGGTGATATGCAGGTTGGTGTTGATTGCCGATTGATTGGTTGAGCAACACCCTTTTGCTTTTGGGAGACGTGATAAACACATAGAGGGAGAAAAATTAAGGAGGACGTAGCTGTTGAAGGTGGAGATTCGTTCACATCTTAGTTTGGTCTTACAAAATTATTTGGTTGTTGGGTATAATTCTCTGTTATTCCTGCTGTAGATTCCCTTCAGATGTAGAGATAGCTGAGTTACCTTGGTTCGAAATAATAGAAATTCTTCTTAGTTTGTTATTTGAGAAGTTCATGCTTTTCCCCTTCTTTTTGTTTGGTTTTTGTTTCTTTTAAGAAATTCCTTTTAGTTGATATCGAACTCATGCTTTCTAGTCCATTTACTAGTCTCTGTTTCCTACAAAGTATTATTAGCTTTGGCATTACTTCCTGACATGGAAGTTTGGCACTCTAATATGTAAAATGGATTGTATTGTCTAAGTGTTAAGGGTGGAATTCTATGGAATACTTCTATCCTTGGCCTCATACTGATGGATGTTTCACCTCTAGCCTGTATTTTGAAAATTCTGAGTGTGTCGACATAAATCTACTTACGATTTTGACAGTGAGCTCAGCTGAGTGAGTTTAGTACCCTATTAATATAGTGCATCAACTCTTGCACTTTATGTTAAGGTTTTTGCAATGAATAGTTCCTAAATTCACCAACAGTCGTTGGTTTTTGTGAATAGATGTCTTTTCTAGCATTTAGGGGGACAAATTTTTTTTTTTGGTCTTTTGTTCTCTATTATGATATTTTCTTGGTGATTTTTGTTCACAAGGATGAGCAGAACAATGGCAGATAAAGACGAGGGAGAGGAAACTAGTACTCGCAGAAATGAATGGGAAGTTGTCTCGCTTACAGCGTCAGCATATGCAGCTGCTCCGGGTCCAGATGTTGAACTGAAAACTGAAGACACGGGTAGTGCATATGATGTTGATGATGCGGATATATCTCGTGCTTTGTTCATGTCCAGTCACTTTGTCTTTCCACCTAGCCAACATGAAAATCTTCCATTAGAGCCTGAGAAAGATCAACCCGAAGAAGAAAAACACCAAGATGATGTTGCTGAACTGGAAACAGCAGGGGGAAGATCTAGCGGAAAGGACGAGAAAGATATGAGTTGCAGGACAATACATGATGAGTTTCCTGGGATAGAGTGTTTGGATGAGACAGGCAGTGGACAGTTTAATCATGATAAGGAGTTTGAGGAAGGCATGAATCTGCAAGGGCTAGATATACCATATGCTGATGCAACTTTAAGTTCTATTCATGGTGAAACTGCTCTTGGTGACCCCAATCCAAGTACATATGTGGACGATACAAGCACTGAGTTAACCGAACATGAGCATATTTTAGATTCCCCCAAGGAGTTATCGAGTTTGGCCAAATCTGCCAAAGATCATGATTATTATGAGACTGACCTTCCTTGTGGAGCCTGGTGGAAGAAACGCGTGGCCTCTTTTTATACACATGCAAAGGAGGCAAATACTTTTTGGTCTGTTTTTGTCGCAGCAGCTGTGATGGGTCTTGCAATTCTTGGGCAGAGGTGGCAGCAAGAAAGATGACAAGTTCTTCAACTTAAATTGCATATGGTTGTCAATGATGAGGTATACCTTTTGCTCTTATGATTTGTTGCTAAACGGAGACACTACCAGTTGGACTCCGGGCCATGCTTGCTGATAGTGCATACACTGCTTTTCAATTTGGAAGTGCAAGATTAAAGTTTTCACTGACAGATGACATTTCATTTCTCCATGCAAACAGCTGCTGATTAGTTTTATGTGTCAGTTGTCCTAGCAAACAATAAGCACCCGATGCTATTTTTTTTTTTTTTTTGAGGAACTTTAGAGTGAAAGAGGAGACCATCATTGGAAAATAAGTTATTTATGTCTTAGGGGAAGCAATCATAAGATTTTTTCCATTTACTTTTCTTGTTCAAACAGTTACATAGATATGCTACCGTATTATCTGCCTTGGACCTAAAAAACTGCCTCAACTGGGGGCATTGTTGAGCGACTCTGCCATAGAGTTATTGTTTCATAATTCCAGGTCATCTTATTTCAGGACAATAATGCGTTGGTTTCTTGGACATTGGTCCATTCTGTGTGAGTTGACACCTCCATGTAGAGGGCATAATAGATGTTAAAATACTTTAGGATGGGATCATCAGTATTAAACATTATCAAGGTAACTGGCTGGGTCGGTGGTACAATGGGGGAACCATCTACAATTGCATTTGTTCTGTTTTAACTTTTACCCAGTATGAAGTTGTTGGTATTCTTTTTAAGTGTAATTATCTGGAGTTAAGGATGAGGGAGTGACTTGTCTGGCATCCTTGTATGAAGTTGAGATAGGTGTAATCTTCCAAGTTACTGCTCTGGGTTTTGCCTTGTGTTCTTGAGTGAAATGAGTTTCAATCACTATGGTATTTTCTTTTGCTGTATGATACTGTGTCTTGGGTCTGCCTGCACACTAATCTCTAAGCTTCTTCATACTAGTGCTGTAACTGATTGCTTCTTGAATCTTCTTTCTGACAGAAGATGGGCAGACTGCTGGGTCCCATATATCGCATCAAAGATGTGATAATAGGTGGCCACCGACGTGGTTCCTTTATTAGGGCCAGTTCCTCGAGTGAGAACTAAGATGATGACGAAAAATATGGAGGGAAGGAGGGAGAGAGAGTGTGAGTGAGAGATTTTAGCAAGTTGTTGTATTGTGCTGCGAGTATCACTCCAATGACAGAGTTACACATGTACTATTTAATTTATAATGTGGTGACAGATATGAAAATTTTATGGTAGTGTATCTCATTGTACAGTGATTTGCCTGGAAATAGTTGGTCCTGTCCCTAACTGGACATCATGTGTCATAGACAAAGTTTTTGTGACATGGTGTCTTTAGTAGTTTGCCTGCTTTGCTCGGTGAAAAAAGAAACATGCTGCTTCACATGCACTGTTTGTGGATTTTCGTGTATCGAATTCTCTCTGGCACAGGGACAACATTCTACCATACAACGTTATGGCTTTTTGTCATAACTCACCATGGAAACTTCAAGATACAACGTTATGGCTTTTTCTCATAACTCACCATGGAAACATCACGAAAGCGTGACAATTTTGAAACCTCAATCAAGTGCAGAAGTGTTTAAAATCAAAAGTAGCACGGCATGGCATCCTACCACGAAGAGCCTCTAATGGGGATTGCCAATCGTTTCAAGATTTTACCAGAAATGTTATATCCCGTTGTTTTAT
Source organism: Melaleuca alternifolia (assembly GCA_019926035.1). Classification (NCBI taxonomy): domain Eukaryota; kingdom Viridiplantae; phylum Streptophyta; class Magnoliopsida; order Myrtales; family Myrtaceae; genus Melaleuca; species Melaleuca alternifolia. The sequence continues at coordinate 183,721 of JAGKPW010002199.1, read as the reverse complement.
CTCTTCACACTTCTTGCATATGTTCTTCGTTTTGTCTACCTTAAAAAGGTGTCACACGTTGGGGTCCACAAGGCTCACACGTTATGGGGTCCGGAGGACTCTGGATGCAGCCTCTGCTTTTGCATAGAGGTTATTTGAATGACACGAACCCGTGATCTTCAAATCCCAAAACCTTAGTATATAACTAAGGATCATGTGTACTCTGTGATGTGTTACATCGGTCTCGAAATTATTAGCTTAATTGAGTTCCACTTAATGAAACTAATCTCAGACGAACACGGGTAATTTTGGCCTGTGTGTTGCTGGTTGATTCTCGGTGCCATGGCGCGGAAGACTTGCACGCAAGAAAAAGCGGCATTGGTGTGTGTTGGTTCTGTTTCTGTGCGTTGGCAACCTAAGCTGATTATGGCGTCTTTTAGTATTGGTTTGAAATTGGGACTTAATGCCCTAAGATTTCTGAAACAGGCCATCAAAATACTGGTATATCTATCTGCTGCAAATGAGGAAAAACTTTCTTCCCACGGATTCTGCAGCTGGCGAGATTCGCCAAAACATGGTGCCCCAAAGAAAAAAAACAGTGGGCTCGAAGTCAGATCCCACGAACTCAATAATGAACACGCTGACTAGGAGGACTACCCTGAACTCAGAAGCCACGTTTTCGTAATGGCAGTTGAACCTTCTGGGCATTGCCTTCTCTTTCAAAGCCATTTTTTTTTTTATCTCCCCAAGTCATTAAGTCGGTGACTACACCCACCTAAGTCGACAACCTAAGATGCGAAGCAAGGGTGCTTCTTCAAGAAATCAAGAACAGCTTGAGAAAGTTTGGACTGACTTGAATCTCATAGCTTTTATATACTATATGTGTTATGATGCACGTGTTAGTTGTGTTTTAAAACAAGTCTCGCATCAAATAATTGATACGATGCTGAACAATTAGTTTATTTTAATTGGCTCGTAACTTATTAATTTAAGATTTTAAATAAAAGTGAGTTCAACTAAATATATTGATAGGCTATGACTTAAAGCTCTCTCTTTTTTTTTGGCAATCCCTCGTTTGAAGATATTGGACTTCAATTGCGCGCTCCCAACAAATGACATCAATAAGTTGTACATCGAAGAATTGATATGGTATTGAGTAAGAATGATGAGATTAGGAGAATCCAAACAAAAAAAGTTTAGTTTTTGTATTTTTTTTAAATCTTTTGATAAGTTGGGTAAGGATTAGAGCTAAAAAATATTGGGGGGGGGGTTAGGGGTTTCACTTTTTTAATATCTTTATCTTTAACCAAATGTAAATATTTATAAAAATTTAACTGGTCCAATCCAATCCTTCTAAAAATAGGGAACCACACCCCTTGAACATTAATTCCACTTTTGGGAACCACATAGACCAGAGAATATAAACAAAAAATTGAATTTTTTTACCCTTTTTTGTTTTCTTTTGGTAAAGTTGGGCAAGGTTTAGAGCTTCAACAAATTAAATGGGGTTCTTTTTATTTTTTTATATCTTTATCTTTAATCTAATGTAAAAAAAATTTGAAAATTTAATCGGTTCAATCCAGATACCAAATAGTCTAGTCTGGTTGGCCCTCCTAAGAATCGAGAACTAAACCCCTTGGACGTTGTTTCCACTTTTGAGAACTAGAGAAGAAACCACCAACCAAATGGGGTTCTTTTTATTTTTTTTAGGGGCCTTTAACCTAAGTAAAAAAAATTGAAAAGTTTTCGGTTCAATCCAGATACCAAATAGTCTAGCCCTCCTAAGAATCGAGAACTAAAACGTTGTTGAGAACTAAATGGAGTTTTTTTACCTTTTTATTTTCTTTTGGTAAAGTTGGGTAAGGATTAGAGTTTCAAAAGTTTAAATGGGTTCCTTTTACTTTTTTTTAATATTTTATCTATAATCAAATGTAAAATATTTATGAAGATTTAATCAGTCTAGTCCGGATAGTCCAGTTTGGTCTGGCCCTCCTAACAATCATAGACCAAATCTCTCAAACACCGATTTCACTTTTGGAAACTAGAAAGCTAACCACTATTCTGTTCAAGCTAGTTTCAGAGGGGTCCAATAGGATTGGGAGAATTCAAACAAAAAAATTGGGTTATTTTGTTTTGTTTTATTTGTTTTCTTTTGGTGAAGTTGGGCAATGATTAGAGTTTTAAAAAATTTAAATGGGGTTCTTTTTACTTTTACTTTTATTTTTATTTTTTGTAATTGAGGTGTTCGGGCCAACTTGCGTGCACCTCGACTATTCCTCGGGGGAGATTAGCACAGCAAAACGCCGCCGTGACCCCCACTTAAATCACATGCGCTTTCTTGGGAAATTGAACCCAATACCTCAATAAAGTCTAAAGTTCGTCCTATTCAGTTGGGCTACCCATGTGTGGGTTACTTTTTTATATATATTTTTTATCTTTAATCAAATGAAAAAAAAATTATAAAAAATTTAATCGGTTTCGTTCGATCCGGCCCCCCTAAGAACTAGGAAACCATATCACTTAGACATCGGTAACACTTACACGAACAGGGGACTAGATCGACAATTTCAAGAATTGGACCAAATCGGCCAGTCCGAGCTGGTCCAAGCAGTTTCCGATCTTGTCGGTCTTGCTTACTCATCCCTAGTGTTGAGTAGTTAATATATCTTAATTAACTTATAAATCATTAGTTCAAGATGTTGAGTAAATGTGAATCTAACTTGATAGGTTGATGGGCTTAAATTTAAGTTGTCCCTTGGTAATTTCTCAAGTGAAGGAATTTGCGCACTCTTAACATTCATTCGGGGAGATCGTCGAGTAAGAGCACAAGTTCAAGTCCATCAACACTACGCTCTTGAGCAAAACTCAATACATCAAAAGAGCCCTACCTTCACCCATCACTTTGCATATCTAGGATTGCCCTTGTCTAAATGTGCGCCACTAGCAAATCAAACTGTATATACATTTCGCTGCATTTAGCCCCATTCTGAAATATTTTCCGAAAGGTAAGGAGTCGATTCAACATAAACGAGCAAGCTGATGAAATCCAGGTCAGTGCGGGCAACCTGTGGATGATGTACTCCTTGGTACGATAACTCTATCCTATCGGATCATGCAGTCAATGAGGAGATCACCCCGCCTTCTGAAAGTTGACAAAGTGAAAGACCCTCACTTATTATCGAGTGTCCCATTTTGGCGAGATGAATGGGGAGCAACATTAACTCTCCCCATTTATAAATTCGTTCTTCAACGGACGCTTCTCGCGCGGTCTTCGAGAGAACTGGGTCGGGATCGAGAGAATGAGTGGCGACCTAGAAGTCTGCCATTTGTAGGTGGAGGAAGAGTTCCGTGGAGGATCGGTTCGCGTCGCATTGCATGGGTCTTCGCACCTTCTTGGAGTGATGATCAACGCTCTCTTTGACGTTGGGTTCGACGGCTTGTGATGGTCCCTTCTCTTGGCCTCTTCGTCTTCCTGTTCACTTCATGGAAATTGGCATCGAACTAAGAGAGAGAGAGAGAGAGAGAGAGGTCAGTGGCCAACCGGGGCATTGAAAGCGAGTCGTTGAGTTTTAGCACAAACATGACTCCATAAATTTCATCTCCCACACAAGTCAACGCCTATTTTCCCTTTGTCATAAATTCCAATTTTAAAGGCGGAGAGAGAGAGGGGGATATATATATATAGGCACATATGATTCTTTTTATGAGTCGGGTTTATTAGCACTTCAAAATACTTATAAGAATACTAAAATTATCTCGATATATCTCGATATGTTTATTTTACATGATTGCTTATAAAGAGGCACTCATTGATGAAATCATCTTACGACTTAAATATTATCCTCAAAAACCTGTGAACCTATTTCTCCTTCAAGAAGTTATTGTGACATTGATCGCATGTAAAAATGAATTAGCAAGACCTGCATTAGTTTCTTAAAAGAACGAAAAATTCTTATACGATTCACTGTGATCGACTTTATCCACCATACATATTGTGCCTACTGTGGATTCTATCTGATTGATTTCTCTTTCTTCAATTTCTCGTTCAAACATGTAATGCGGAGCTGCCAACTAAAAGGAACTAATTGCTCTGTCCGTTGGTTGTAGGGGGTGGTGGCATGGTTGTAGCAAACAATTATTCACACTCTTGCGTGTAAGATAATTAGATAGATTTAGTTGCCCTAACACACTACCATGCTTCTCCTCACAAGTCAAAACCTAGCCACACCATCCAGCTTCTCTGCTGATTCGATCTCCCTCTCCCTCTATTGCCTCAACTACACATTTACACGTTGTTTGCATTATTCAAGACATCAATTAGCTACTCACCCAAAACTCGAGAATAGTCTTCCTGGTTATTATTAATCACCGCGCAGGGGATATTGTCGCCCAATGCTGACACTTTCGAGAAAGTTCAAATTGTATCAAAAGCTCAGAAATCCGACGCATAAATAGGGACGCCCTATATGAGTTCAACCACGTAATGATGGTGGTGATCTTCTTTGGTTGATTTGATGATTAGAGTTCGCTTAGCATGTCCATATTTTCTTTCCAAAAGTTGACATCACACGGAAAGCAAAGATATAAGCAAAGGAAAAACAAAATGAAAAGAAGGGCCTGGCATGGATTAGATGATCAGGAAAAAAGAAAGGAAGTTTGACAGTGCCAATGGAGCATAACTGTTACTTTCAGGTGGCGCCACCTGCAAGTTTGACCTCAAGATCTCCCGTGTTTGCCCTCCGCGTCTGGTGCTCGTGTTAACAGGTGAAAGACATTAAATTTCACGCAAGGGTCAAACGAAGCTGCGCGATGATGACGATGAAAGAACGCAATCCTCAGGCTCAGAGCTCTGCCGCTTCTTTTTACCTGTTTTTTGTTCTTCCTCCTTTTTTTTTTCCTTCAATAAATTAAAAGTTGGGTGAAAGTATAGAACCAGAGGTAGATAAAGATGAAAAGAGAGCAAAAATAAAGAAAAGAATATCACTTCGCCACAGGTAAACGCTATAAATTGTTGGTAGTTCGCTCACCGACCGCTAACCAGAAGCCCACATGAACAACCCATTTTCATTTAAGACACATTACGCGGCTCTACACATAAGAATCTTCAAATGTTATCCCCCGAAAAGAAAGGAGAGAGAGAGAGAGAGAGAGAGAGAGAGAGAGAGAGAGATCTTGAAGATTGAAAGCACAAACACTTCCTCAGAACGAGCCTAAACTGCGTGAAACCCCATTCTTTTTGGCATCCTTTATCTCATCATACAGAGAGTCTCTTCGGTGTTTCTTTTCGTTTGATCTGTCCCTGCTTCCTCAACTAATCTCATTTAAGTTCCCTCTTCATTGAATGCTCCACAATTTATGACATTTTCCCTTTTTCTGCAGAATTAGGTGTCAAATGCATGTGTGCTCTACTTACTCTTAGAGAGAGAGAGAGGGAGAGAGAGATGACATGGGCTTCTTGCGAGAGCGGCTTACATTATACTATGGATGATTGCGTTCGAGTTGGAGAAGATGAGGAGCCTCGCTAGGGTTTTTAAGAGCTTCTCAACGACCTCACAGTGCATTTAAGGCACGCCATTACGATTATAGCGTGAGTCTCCTCATTGTATGAGCCAGACCAGAGTGATTCATAGTGTGTGCGCGTGAGAGAGAGAGAGAGAGAGAGAGAGAGGAGGGAGGAATGGTACATTTCAATCAACAGTCTGTCCTCCATTATTGCTCTTCTTTATCTCTTCACCTATAAATTGTCTTGCTCTCTCTTCTCTTTACGAACTGTACGTATCACACTCTCCCTCATTTACGCTCTCTCATTATATCCATCTCTGCATCTTCTTCTCCGTCTCCCATCTTCTTTTGTTTTGCTTTTCTTGCTTTTCAGACACATATACAGTCAATCGCATCATACATGTAATTAGGGTCTGAAGCTTTTCCCTAGAAAAGTTGGGATTTCGTCTCCGGGAAAGTAGCCAGCATTTTCCGGGAAGAAAAGGAAGAGGGATTTTTGCTCCTACAGGAGAAGAAAACCAGAGGGGAGGTAAAAAGACGGGAAATGGACGTAGCGACAGCTCTACTGGTATTAACGGCAATAACGGCCTACTTGATCTGGTTCACGTTCATCTCACGGTCGCTGAAGGGCCCACGTGTCTGGCCCCTGTTGGGCAGCCTGCCGGGCCTGATCGAGAACTGCGATCGCATGCACGACTGGATCGCCGACAACCTCCTCGCGTGCGGCGGCACGTACCAGACCTGCATCTGCGCAGTGCCCTTCCTGGCCCGGAAGCAGGGTCTGGTGACCGTCACTTGCGACCCGAAGAACCTCGAGCACATCCTCAAGGCCCGTTTCGACAACTACCCAAAAGGCCCGACCTGGCAAGCCGTGTTCCACGACCTCCTCGGCGAGGGGATCTTCAACTCAGACGGCGACACGTGGCTGTTCCAGCGGAAGACCGCCGCGCTGGAGTTCACCACCCGGACGCTGCGCCAAGCCATGGCTCGGTGGCTCAACCGAGCCATCAAGCTACGGTTCTGCCCCATCCTGAAGTCGGCCGAGCTGAGCGCCGGGCCGGTCGATCTGCAGGACTTGCTGCTCCGGCTCACCTTCGACAACATATGCGGCTTGGCTTTCGGGAAGGACCCAGGGACCTGCGCGCCAGGTCTCCCCGAGAACGGCTTTGCTTCAGCCTTTGACAGGGCCACAGAGGCCACGCTCCAGCGGTTCATATTGCCTGAGGTCATGTGGAGGTTCAAGAAGTGGCTCCGGCTAGGGATGGAGGTCGGCTTGAGCCGCAGCCTCGGGAACATTGATGAGTACTTGTCCAAAGTAATCGCCGCTAGGAAGCTTGAGCTGCTGAGTCAGCAGCAGAAGAAGGATGAGCACCCCCATGACGACCTGCTCTCGAGGTTCATGAAGAAAAAGGAGTCCTACTCGGATACGTTCCTCCAGCACGTAGCGCTGAACTTCATCCTTGCCGGGCGCGACACATCATCGGTGGCGCTGAGCTGGTTCTTCTGGCTGGTCATCCAAAACCCTTTGGTGGAGGACAAAATTGTTGGCGAAATATGTACAGTCCTGACCGAGTCGCGCGGCGATGACGTGGCAAGGTGGGTCGACGAGCCGCTGGGATTCGAGGAGGTGGACAAGCTGGTGTACCTAAAGGCAGCCCTGTCGGAGACGCTACGACTCTACCCCTCGGTGCCTGAGGACTCGAAGCACGTGGTGGCAGACGACGTGTTGCCTGACGGGACGTTCGTGCCGGCTGGATCGTCGGTCACATATTCAATATACTCAGCAGGGAGGATGAGGGCGACGTGGGGGGAGGATTGCTTGGAGTTCCGGCCGGAGCGGTGGTTGTCACCGGACGGCCAGAAGTTCATCATGCAGGATGCCTTTAAGTTTGTGGCATTCAACGCAGGGCCCAGGATTTGTCTAGGGAAGGACTTGGCTTACCTGCAGATGAAGTCGATTGCTGCAGCAGTATTGCTGAGGCACAAGCTGAGGGTGGCTTCTGGGCACAGAGTGGTGCAGAAGATGTCATTGACACTGTTCATGAAGTACGGTCTCAAAGTGGATGTGCTCAGGAGGGACTTGGGGCCAATTCTGGAGAGCATTAGGAGAGAGAGAAACGAGGGAGTGGGCATCAAATTGAATGGTGAGTGTAATGGCGGTGGCCACGCGGTGGTTGGGTGTGCTTAAATGGGGGGGATTGCTATTGAGTGAAGTTGAATTTTGAGATGTGGGAATGGGAGAATTCATTAGTTGGCTGGTATCATTTAGTTTCATGATCTTGATCCGAATGATTCCGCCCCCAGGAAAAGAACGTTGTTTTTGTGTTCGGAACGGTACGATTGGGTTTGGTTTTGATCTAGGAAGGTGGTTGGTCCTTGATGAACAGAGAGAGAGAGAGAGAGAGAGAGAGACATTCATTCCTCAGCAATCCCTTGCTTGCTTGGCTGCACTGCACCCCTCGGGAAGGCCTTGGATTCATTCTTCTTCTTTTTTCACCTTTTGTACTTACAGTGCTTGTACTTCGTTCGATTTATTTGTTTATTGGTTTCTCGTTCGGTCCCTTCGTTGGAAGCAATGTCGTTGCCCGAAAGGGCCTTCATCTTCTCAGTAAAAAGTCAAAATCTCCTTTGCCTTCAAGAGCTTCAGTCTTGTGGCCGGAACTTTTGGTTGTACTTGTCCGAATCAAAGATGCGGAACTTGGACTGCTTAAGTCCTATCCATTCAAAACCCAACTACAACTGGCAGCCACTATTCTGGTTTCTCTTAACCTTACCTGAGATTAATTAGCTCGCAGGAAAGTCACGACACCTCGAATATTTGACCTAATTCTCAAGTAGGGTAGTAGCCCTAATAATGCCTATCAATCCATACAAGTGTCATACGTACATATATACATTGCTATGCATACATGTCTATTGAACATTAATTGGACGTGAGTAACAAGAAATCAGATGCATTCGTGGGGGCAAATTTATCAGAGCTCTCTACAAAATGATTTTGAGTTCTTGATAAATGAGGTGCACTATAAGGGTCAACCACGTGTTTGAGGTAGCTTAAGCTTTCACCCTGACACTGCATAATCCTTAGGCTTCCCATATAAAATCAAAGAACCCGTAGAAAGAATTTGCTCGGAGCTGACAAAGTCATCAGTATCCTCAGCATCTGACGGCCTCAAATCGGCAAGATGAACTGTGTGTATCTAGGTGTAGCCGTGCGCTGTAAGGTCTTCCCTCTGCCTGAGTTTTGAGTAGCTCATTTCACTATTTTCCTTATACACGTGTTGCTCACTAACTCGATGTCTTTAAGTTGTTTTCCCCTGATGGTCATTTCTCAGTCAAGAATTTTCTCTCCAGTTGAAAACAAGTTCCATACTAACGTGCCCACGAGGTATAGTACAACAGCCACCTTAAACACATCATCCCAAGAACCTGCAAAACAGCGAAGTTGATTAAGAGCCTGAACTTAGAGGAAACAATAGTATAATTGTTGAAGAGAACTAACTATGCTTGGCGCCATGCTATACCTCGTTGAAGTATGTACCCCGTTGCAGCTGTACCAAAAACCCCAGCAAGCACTCCTGCGGTATTTGAGAGTCCTAGCAGTACTCCCTGTGATAGACACACATTAGCTTTGACAAGTTTTGGAAGAAAAGGATGCAGGGAGAGTAGGTGCATAGAAGGAAAAAGATAAATTGCAGTAACAAAGAAGTGAAAGGAGATTCTATAACCGAAAGGCAAACTTAAGTCTATTGTTTGCACTGATTTAGATTTTTTTCTTTTCAAAATTGCAACATAAGGAGCAATAACTCACAGCATAGCGCGGCCCAATGTCTTGGTGATTGGAATAGAGACCAGACTGCGAGAATGCATCAGATCCCTGTCATACAAGTATATAAACTATATTAATGCCAGATGTTGGGCTGTTCTGAACTTACAAATTTCATGGAAATTCCACTCTGAAAGGCTGCTCTTTGTACAAAACTGCAGTTACACAGATTAAGAGATACAGTGTCCACTCTGGTCATTGAGCTTCATATTCCAATAGCAACTCCAGCATAAAAGGTAAAGCACTACGCTCAGTTTTGGCATTTGCAACACTAAAAGACTCCCTTTGGCATAATAAAGTGCCATGGCAAGAATACAACATCAAGTGAACATATCATGTGGTTGGCCATATTAATCCTTGTAGGCCACTACTTCATATACATAATTTAACTGGAAGTTAATCTCATGATTTCTTCACTCTCTAACTTTTATCACTAAGAGCTCAGTAAAGGGCTCATGAGGATGCTTCCCCGGCAGTCCTTTCCCAGAGAGTTTTCAGCAGCTTTCTCATTACAGCTAATACCTCAATATAAAAGTACTTTAAAATCATGGAGTTGAGTGTATGCACTGTAGATCTTTTTCCAGGATAACTAACAGGTGCTTCTTCAGCACTTCAATGATGATGCCAATATCTCTTCATTGGACTGTCGTTTTTCACACAGCACAATCTGATATTACGTAAACTCATACCTGACTGCATGCCATACACAGCACTGCTAGAGCAGGTGTCTTCACGTGGCTCAGCTGTGTCAAAAAGAAGGCTGGGCCCAGAAACCCAACTGATTGCATGATCTGCAATATCAGAGAGTCAGTGAATGGATTAGTGACTCTTTTGTAGGGATCATGTGTAAGTGAACGACAACATGCTGGTTTCTTGACCTTGCTAGGAATTTGGCACTCTAATGGAACAGGTGATACTTGATGTGATAAGGTTCTGTTAATAATTGATCATATAGATCATAGAAATTTTAAAAAGTCGATTGCAGCAATATCATCCATATGTTTCACCAAACAGGATACACATTTTGAAGACAGCGCAGATATTAGTACTTGCCTTCCGGACATTGGTGATCGAGATACCTTTGCTGACAAGGGTATCTGCAATCCATCCTCCTATGTTTGCAAATACGGCCATGGTTAACCATGGCAAGACACAGAAGAGGCCAGATTCGGTGAGGTTGAACTTCAAAACCTGGAAAAGCATACAAGGTCATCACACTATTGTAAACGGGACAAAAGTTCCCCTGACTTTCATGATCTAAGCCCAATATAGTGACTTAAATACCCTGAGTCATTAAATATGCAGTTAGCAGAAAAAAAGGTCATGGCATTTGCTTGTAAAATTTGTAAATTATATATTTGGAAGATGTAACAGAGGTGACAGGGAGGCTGGATCTTATGTAACTGTTCAAAGCCACACTCTATCCAAGCTTTGATGTCGCAAGAGTATGCAGATCGGCCACAAAAGTCTACAATTAGATAATGATCAAAGCTAATAAAGAGCATGTATCCTACAACTACGGGAGTTGAACACGAATACCTGGTTGTAGTATGTGGGCATCCATGTTAGAAGAATGAAAGTTCCCCAATTATGGCAGAAGTGCGAGATTATTAGAGCCCAAACAGGTGCTTTTGATAAAATTAGTTTCCATGGAATGACAGATACGGGTTCCTTTGACATGCTGCCACTTAAGATTAGCCGTTTTTCATTTGCAGTGAGCCCTGGGTCCTCCTTGGGTGAACTATATGCCTGTAAACAAACCAAACGATGGATGAAAAAGACAATTCCATTTCCATGCATGACATCGAAGGAATAGATGCATTGAATTTATTCTCTAATCCCAACTGTAATCCCCCCCATCCATGAGTCTTGCTTATAAGTCAAAACTTTAATTAATCTTCTTTTTTTTACCTTTCACCTATTTTGGGTGAATGCTTACTCAAGTGGCATCCAGATAGCTGGAACTAACGTTTTCAATCAAAGTAAACATGATCTCACCAAACAAGCAACTGTCAAACTACAGTTCATTGGCACAAATTTTCCGACAGAAATGGAATCTTGAAGTTAGAATTTTTGCTTCCAAGGACCAAAACTTCTTCATTGATCGACTGTTTTATGTCTGTGCTACAATTAATGGATGGAAACTGACTCATACTTTTCTCAGCCAAATTGCAAACCATATGCTTCCGAGGGAGCCAAATGAGTAGAAAACAGATGGCCAGCCGAATTTGTGGATCAGAGCGGGTGAGAAGGCCAACCCTGCCACAGAACCAAGATACATGCCACTATAAACCAGAGCCAGTGATCTGCTTCTCTCTGAAACTGGAATCCACTTTGAAAGTATGTTGTTCATAGCAGGCATAGCTACACCCTGTATAGAAGAGCAACATAAGTGCAATGTCCAATGCTTTGATACAATCTGAGAGAAAAGGTTGACAGTAACAAGTATGCCGACAGAGTAGCAACAAGAAATGCCCTTTCCCAGGGGATAATCAGCTTACGTGGATGGAACAAGATGGAGATTACAAATTAGGGGCTCGTTGTGGTAATACAAATTATATTTACTTATGTGAGACCATGGTAGGGAAGATTATTGTCAGACAATGAAATGAAACAAAGAAAGAGAAAGGGCCAACCTCACCGATTCCCATAAAGGCACGCATAATTAGCAAAAAGGGAAGCCCGAGTTTTGCTGCAATAGGTGTCAGAACTGTTGCTACTGACCACCAAACAACTCCAAAACCCAACACCAGCTTCCCTCCAATTTTATCAGCCCATATGCCTCCGACAATCTATGCACAGGAAATATAAGATAAAAAGCAGTTAGATGAGGACCATGCATTAAAAAATCTACCATGCATCAATCAGGAAAAATCATGACAATTAATAATACATATACGTATGTCCTGCGAAATTTTACATGACATTATCTAGAGATTCATATCCAGGCATGAACAAATAATTGGACATTTACTTATATTACTTGACATTAATACAGAAATTTTTTTTACTTCAATTCAAACCTGAGTAAGTAGATAGCCCCAGAAGAAAGAGGACTGAATTAACCCCACCGTTGCACTATTCCAGCCATACTCTTGAGACATTGGAAGTATTGCAATGCTCATGTTGACCTAAATACACATTGAGACAGGTTAGGATATGCTGTAGCTTATCAATATGGACTAAGTATGAGAGCTATCTGATTCCTCACTTCCCCTGTAATAAATATCTTGCTTGCTCCAAGAAACAAACAAACGAGAAAACTGATGGAAGGAACCTTTTCTGTAGTTGGCCATGCATTCTTAAAGATATAACATCCCAGGACCATACAGTGAAGGAACTCTTCCTCTACTAAACCTCTAGCTAAGGTTCTTCTTATATATATTTGGAAAGTGGAAGAAGAAAATTACCCTGTCCATGTTGCACAGTAGAAATGCAGTGAAACAGAGCAGAACAATCACCCAGCGCTTTGGAAACTGCTCCCACCATGGCGATGTTTCTTGTGTACTTCCCTTAACTAAAAGAGCATCACTTGACCCTTCTGGGACAGTTAGCGCTTCCAACCTTGCTTCTGAAATTTCACACTCCTCTGACTTATAATGAGCACGAGTTCTATTGACCTTAACAAACTCAGATTGCCTGACTGCTCCACTTTTTGTACCAAGAACCTGTGGTGCATGGAGTCTAGACCAGCTGACACGACAAGAACCTGAGCAAGTACAGCAGTAACATCTTCCTCTACTTCTTGAATGAGTAAGAGTGCTGCGATGACTTTCATCAGGCAAAGCACTTCTGGAGATTCCTCCATCCAAGGGCACGGTAACACGGAGAGCACAACTCAAGTAACTGGATGTATATAAGTTGGTCCTGTGTCTGCACAAACTTGGACGCAAATTGCTCCCGGGAAACAGAGCCACTGGCGTAGCCACATGACATCCTCTGGGAGGTGAAGTTCCTCTCTCTGCTTGACATAACTTGCCTGCCGATGCCGACAAGAGTTAGCCTCAGAACATAAAGTTCGAAAATTTTCCCGATACATGCAACACTGGAATAAGAAAACCTTTTTCATCCTCCTAAAGATGACAAGAGGGTAAGTAAATCAAAGCGACACAACTGAATAGATTAGGAGCCCCTGCAAACAATAAAATAGTCCCCATCGCGCCAAATAAGGAGCCCAAGAATTAGAAGATGCTAAACCCTTTGGTTAGCAACATTTCAAAATCCATCCCGCCCTAATTAAATCGGATTCGCAAAGCACCTGGGCCACTGCCAGAGAATAGAGAGTCGTGAACAAGTCGTAGCAAAGTAAAAAGAAAAAAGAAAAAGAAAAACCCAACAAAAGAAACCCTCTATTCAGACTCTTACAAAATGCAAACTTAGGATCTGCACCCTGCGAAAATATTTATCGTGGACGAGTCGCTGATGTGCCAATTCCATGGTAAGAATCTATTAACCTTCGCATTACTAAAATTTCATACTGGAAGATAAACCGGAGACGAAGTTATTATCCACAGCACAGTCCACTACCGAATGCGGAAGTGTCGGCCTTCAATCACATCGACATTTCTAGTCAGCCAATTTCACTTCGACGCAAGAGCTGCTGCATGCAGCTCAAAAAGCGAAGCGCGCCCGCCCAAGACATCGTCGTCTCCCGAAGCAACCCACTAGCGCCCGCTGCTCAAACTCGAGTTCTCCCCTTCCAACTCAAAGTATCGCAGCTAGCGAAGAGCTCGGGCGAACCCAAACAGCGCGACCTGCCGGAATCCGCGGCGGACTGAGAAAGGCACGGCGGAGACTGAGTACCTGAGCCGCCGAAGAAAGCACCGAAGTCGCGGTTGGAAATCAGAGCTCCGATGGCCATGGCTCCAACGCGCTCTCAGCTACCGAGCCGAATCACTGCATTTCGATATCTTCTCGAGACGGATGCCGACGGAAGGAAGAGAGGATCGACTCCGCTGTGAGGTGGAGACTGGAGAAGATAAACAGAAGAGAGAGAGAGAGAGAGAGAGAGAGAGAATACTAAATTTCTTTACTCTTTTCTTTTGGTTTTGCGATCAGTCGTTTGGAACAAGCGGGGAGACGACGCCCGAGTGGCCTTCGTGGATCCACCGAGGAGGGAGGGGTCGAGGGATTGACACGTGGCGGTTCCAACTTCTCCCTTTCTCGGTTTGTTATAGGGCGTTCCGCGGTCGGGGAGCGGGACGGTGATAAAGCTCGGAATTTAGGGGTATTCTTGGAATTTCAGCCGAGAGAATCTAAATTCGCATCTGGGACGTAGGTTCTCCTCAAGCTCCACGCGGAGATTCTCCTCCTCAAAAAGAAAAAACAAAATAAAATAAAAACAGAAAAATTCGGGGAAAAACAAAATAGCGTGACTCTTTCGCAAAGCGTGAAAGGTGCTTCATGCAACACGTTTTCAAAATTCATTAATTTAGAGCAAATACCACGTAAAAAAACTCCGAACTATTTCTAATTATGTGCTCTACTTCAATTCCATCCAATGTGGAATAAGTTTGGATCTTTTTATTAGGAATGTGCATGGTCCAGGGCGGCCGGGAACTAGACCGACGGGATAGGTCCTTGATCTCTAGGACCGAGGACCAGCTTGCCTAGTCCTGAACCAAGCTGGACTGCATTTGTCGGTATGGTCCAGTTCCTAGGAAATCTAATGAGACTGGTTGAGAATTGGGAAAATTCTGAAAGAAATTAAGTTTATTTACTTTTTAAAAAAATTATTTTTATAAAGTTGGGTAAAAATTAAAATTTCAAGAATTAAAATTGATTTTTTTACATCTTTATTTTTACTAAAATATAAAGAAGATGATCGGTCCGGCCCTCCTAGGAATTAGGGATTAGACCACCCGGACACCGGTTTCACTTTTGGGAACCGGGGACTGAACTGACACGCCTGGCATTGTTTGGTTCGTGGGCAATCCTAGCCGGTTCGAGTTATTTCCGGTTTGGACGGTTCAAGTTACTCACTCCTACTTTTTATGACACAAAAAATAGAATATTTGTGTCATCATGAGTAAAATTCAGGTTTTAATGACATGTGTTTCTACGATGATTGATATGATTTGAAATTTTTCGTAATATTAACTGCTCATTATCTTCATGATTTTTCTTTCATATCAATGGGGGGACAAGCATAGCGTGCCCCACTCTGGCATCAACCATTTATTAGGCCACAAAAGTAGATCATCCTCCACCGGTGCAGCTACCGTTGAGAGCAGCAATTTACTGATCCACCGATACGGCTAACATCCCAAGAAACCCACGCTTCATGAAAGTTGGTTTGAAAAGCTAACGTGAGTTCGATGACGATATCCCTTCTGTGTCAGTGAGAATTACCCTCGATCATGGAATCTTTTTTTATTTTTTATTTTGTAGGGGTTGCTTATTTAATTGGAATGTCTGAATCAATGAAAAAGTAAAGGGGATTATGGAGGAGTAGACGACAATGAGGGACAATGAATATCTGCGACATTCAAACATTCTTTGTTCCGACTGCCCTGAACACGTTCCCCAGAGAAACCACAAAAGCGAATTGACCCTCCTTGGCAATTTACAGAGACTCGATCAAGCCATCGTTGGTCTTCTCAACAACGTGTGCTCATCCTCCCTCGTCAGGCTACGGTCCGTTTAGACCCTGCAACATCCCCCGCCACCTTCTGCGCGTAGTTCGGGACCATCGACTGACGATTTCCCCTCCACCGTCTCCTCCAGCAACCGGTTGAGGAGATCTTGTGCCAGAATGATTGACCATGTTACATGCCGTGTCGGATTTCAGTTGGGTCAATTTTATTGCAGAGACGATGGATGCAACCACCGGATTTCACGGAACTTCAGGTTCTCACCAGCATATCATCCCCCAACCTGCAATTCAAATCGGTAGGCAAAGATCCGAAGAACAACCATCGACATAACGGTCCAACCGATGGACAAAATACTGGGATGGTGCAGCACAATTTGCTTAGTTATACTGCATTTAGAAACCCTCCCGGAAAACGTACTGCATTTTATAGCCATGGATGATTGCGGATCACTTGATTCGTTGAGTCTACTAGGAAAGGGACCGAAAAAGGGAAAGTAAATATTTTTCTTCTAATAGATGGATGTGCCGTTACTTTCTTCTCTTTCGTGAAAGCAATAGCACGTAGATCTCCCTTCGATTCAGATGTCCTTTCAGTATTACAGTATAATTTTGCTTCGAGGCTATTGAAAACTTAATTTTCTACGGTTCTAGGGTGGGTTCAACGTCCAAGATACAAGCCTATCGCTGTCAAAGTGACACGGAACTAAACATAAGGGTAGAAGACCAGTATGCAACTACATTGGGGTTAATTAGTTCCTCATTGAGAGGGTTGAAGTCGGATGTGCGGGCACGGACTCTCGGGCTCGCCTCTTGTCCACAAGGTTTTGAGATCGCCTCTCTGTTTTCCCAATGTCAAAAAGGTGCCTGCAGCCACAACCTTAAGAGAGTAAGTGGTGATAGCTTCCGTGCGGATTGCCAATGGAAATTAAAATCTATTTCGAAAGATCTCTCGCGCGAAACCTAATTACAACCGCCGAATCATCCCCGAAGGTTCTTCTCTGGATACACGCGCAACTACCCAACCGACAGAGTACAGAGTTCATCGGATGATTGAGCTCACCGAGCGTGAAGGGAACAATATAAAGCAAAGCAGGTTGCCCATGTCCATCCATCAGATTCAAAGCCAAGTACGTGATGAGCAGTCCTGCATAAAGTCCACAAATTGTGCATCAATGGCATTTACAGGGAGCCAGAAAGAGGCATTAAGTACCAACTGAGAAGTCCCTCCGGAAAAAAAGTGCAGATCTTGGAGAAATGGACTATTGCTGTTGCATTAAGACCCAACTTGGAATCAATTTCCGGAGCTTCTCATACCTAGACCATAAGCAATCATTGCCCACAAGAAGTATCCTTCTCGAATCTTCTTTTTAGCCAACATATCGTACCTGCAGAAAAGGAAAAGGCAGCACCAGATCCCATTTAATTAGAGTCAGAATCAGTACAAGCTAGTTGGTTCACTTTAAAGCATGATCCTCAGAAAGATTGGAGAGAAACAAGGGAGCAGTTATTACAAAGAAACAGGGATTACTTTAAACATACAGGAACTAAATGCAATAAGATTCAAGTTTCAGCTTATGAAGTTGATAATCACCTTAATGAAAACACCACTAGCAGACCGGGTAAAATGATATCTCCAAATCCAATGATGCTATAGCCACCCCAAGGATCAAAGAGTCGTGGAATTTTCAGTAGCATGGGGATCCCATCCTCTCCACTCTTATCACCACGTGCAACCTGCACAGGAGAAAAAGAAAAGGTCGATCCAGTTAACCGAGAAGAGTCATTTTGTGAAGAGAAAAAATGAAATTGCAAAAGTTAACTCAGTTGAAGTATTGGAAGCGATGGCAGCCAGATTGCCATTAGACTGCGTCGAAAGAGGAATGGAAACATGTGAGAATTAATTTCTCTTCAAGCTATTCAAGCACCAAGGAAAATTAGTTTGGGCCAATCATTGGTCCGCAGTGGCGAAGGAGTTGGAATCTGTGTGCTGGACAAGAAGAGAGAACTATATGGAAGCAAATAATTTGGATTCGAATAGCAAATTTCTGAGTGTCACTCCACCCTAGGATTTACGCATCTCATCACTACTGGATACAGGAATTTGCAAAAGTTAATTTCCATCAGCCCGAGGAGGAGGAAGAATTTACTTGTCATACTCAAAATTGTTTCATATGAAGTGAAGCTTATTTTTGTGATGAGCAGCTAGCTCAAATGTGCTTTATTAACATCGTTAAGTGGATTTATGTGTAGCGAGAATCATGAGAAGAAAAACGAATTTGCCAGCTTGCATTTCATAAATCAGCCCATTCCATCTCCAGGTCAAGATTGCTGACCTGCCCTGAAGTTATCAATCCCATTAGCCTGAGCCAAGCATGTAAAGAACACCCAGCTAGAGATGTGACCAGATTAGCAGTTTTCTTGTTGTTAAAGTAATTAAATATTAATTCACGTCTTTATCTAACTGCTTAAGCTTTTAAAACAGTTGACAATGATCCCACAAAATCTCACATGGTATCAGAGCAGGAGATCCTAAGTTCGAATTTTTCCAAACCCCTATTTGCCTCCCTAATTATCTAGGTGAAAAAACCAGACTAAGCGTGAAGGGGAGTGTTAAAGTAATTAAATATTAATTCACGTCTTCATCTAATAGTTTAAACTTTTAAAAACAGTTGGCAATGGTCCTACAAAGCCTCACACTTGTAAAATAGGTTCATGTTCTACACTTGCTTTAGAGCAATCTTAGCTTTCTCATAAGGGCTATGGGAAAAGCGATCTCAAACAAGCAGACGAGCTTCAGAAAGAGTTGCTTACCACTATCATCACACTCTCATGGAACCACCATTTAGAAACAAATACCCAGAAGATGTCATACAAGAAAGCACAGCTGAGAAGCACTGTTCCAACCTGTTCAATAAAAGAGCAAGAGATCACGTAAAAGCACATTCATCTGCATTTTCTTTGATGCACAAAAGCATGAAGTTTTATGAATCATCATAGACATCCTTCTATATTGACGGCAGAGCTTTCTGATGCTTGTCTGCTAACTTCACTGTAACACTTTGTGCATCCTGTGATTACAGAAAAAGGTCTTTCCTAGCAGAGGATGTGCAATAAAAGGCAGAGATGTTCCAGATAGATTCAAAAGAAAAGAAAAATCTCAACAAAAAATAAGTCAATTATCAGTAAACTTCTCAAATCATACAAAGTTCTGACTGTAATATATTCATCAACAATAGCTTCTGATAATCACCTTGAGATTTGGTATGCGAATAATCTGAAGAACCGTGATTATCAAAGTAATTCCCTAATTCAGACAAGGAAAAGGCAGCATTAGGCGGTCTCTCTAAAAATAATGTGTCTTTTCAAATAAATAAAAAAAGAAGATAAAAGAAAAGGCAAAGCATAAAATTTTACTGGATCAGAAGTAATAAAAATAAACTAGCCAAATAGAAAAAGCATAACGGCAATCAGATTATCACAACAAGAAAAGTACATTGACAAGAAGCAACAGTAACAATCCTAATTCTTCAGGATTCAAATGACTGAAGGATTCACCCATATAAAAAAAAGCTGCCGCAGGTCTCTAACAAAGACGGACAAGAACATACTATTATAATTGTCTAACAAATGACACCTGGTTCCATGTCAATTATGTAACAAGTTACCTTAAAAAAAATACATTCAGCTCTTAGTGGAAAAAGAACCTTAGATATTTCTTCCCTTATCATTCAACAACTTTTACTCAACAAATCATCATTTTAAAACCTTTCTGGGAGATACCCTGCATAATTTTCAGCTATTACGTTCCCAAGCTTTTTAATACTCATGCTTAACAAGTATGATCTCATATATGAACAGATTTTGACAGCTGTCTGCAACATCTTATTAGTTCAGTTGATTCCATAAATTGCCATGATTTCCTTAATAACATATCCTATACTTTCAGACTTCTCGGCAACCAAATAATTTATTTCACTAGGTTATGTCCTCAGGTTTGGACCCTGTCCATACTTCATCATGACACAAAAGATGTCAGATAATAAGAAAACATAAACATGACCAACACAAACACCACAAAAAAAGCAACATTAAGAAATTTTTACCCATAGGTCAAATGTCCAAAGTACATAAACAAGTCAAAAAATGCTAACAACAGAAGCTATCGAGGCAATGAAAGATATCCAAAGAAAATAGCGAGGTGACCGCAATTGTCTTACAAGTAAATCTTGACCTATCCACGCAAAGGAAACACGGCGGAAAACTGCCCAAACGACAGCAAAGGCTATGCAGAATGGTGAAACAGCCAAAGTTAGGTGTGAAACAGCTCCAAAGATGGGTAATTTCACGAACGATTGCGAAGAATTCTCAAACCATCTGAAACTAAAAAATTTTACAGTCAGTCTCGTAATACTTAAAAAAAAAAATTGGTCTAACTACTTTTCAACATAAGAAAAAGAAACAGAAGGCAGAAAAAGATGCTTCATTAAAAGTGACATCAATATCCTGAAAAGTTGACATTTGATATCAGCTTTTACATTCATAGTGGAAAAGAGATATGGCTCAAAAAAGCACCATTCACCACTACTTGATATTGATCCTAGAGGACATCTCAACAAGTAATGCTCGTTCTAATGATCACTCATTACTCCTCAATCATTAGTTCAAACAAATCAATAGCCTCGAGGAAGTAAGATAGTTTTATGAATCAGAATATTGGGGTATTACTTGCCATGAGAGATACATTCTATTATATAGGAAGCAAACTCAACACTTTCTTATGATCTTTAACTTTTATCTGTAAATTCCGTTAAATTCCATGCCGCTAATCAGATGAGGTGTAATAATATACCCATAAATGATCGATAAAAGTGTTGAGTAATCCTGTGCATACCTTACATCCCAAATTTGAATTTCAATCTTCTCATCACATAACCATGCAAATTTTATTTCTCAAACCCATAAAATGATGTGTGCTCTTTGACTGGTATATAGAAAGCAAAACTTACATGAAAGAAGAGCAATATAGGTACCATTTAAATACTGGTTTTTTTTTTTGGCTGGGCATTGCAGCTATGCAGAACTCGGTAGACATTGTGCAAGCATCAACAAAGAAAGTACACTCGTATTTAAACAGTAGGAGTAATAGAAAGGTTGTGTTATCCATGAAGATATGACTTAAAATTGACTAATGATAATATAAGCACATATGTAGTTTCAAAATCTGACAAATTACATACCACGAAAGTAAAGCTACCAAACAAGTTTGCAGACCCTGCAACCATAGACACATTGCAAGGTTAAATCTTGTCACGTGAAATGAGTAAGAGGCAAAGGCAAGCTTAAAAAGTTCAAGGTTCTATCTGGGACTATTTTTTATCAGTCGGTAACAGCTAGACTGCAAACACCCGGATCCTCAACTGATGTACACTGTTCTAGATCCTAACAACACATGGAGAATGTTAATACATGTACTATTCTCCATACGTCTATGCTCAGTGTCTCTAGAATATATATTCAGCAAATAGGCGTCCAAATGCACATCTCTAAGTCATTCTATGCACCGAGACGATGAAAATTTCCCAAAATATGCCGACATCCCAACTTCTGAGATTTCATGTTTTTATTTGCCACGGGACATGGTGCTTGACAGGCCACAAGTACCTCATGCAAGGGACAGGTATCAGAGAACTTGTTCTTTTAGTACTGTTTACTACCAAAAAAGGACCAAGTTTATGAAAATTCCCCAACCAGCTACTATTTTTCTTTCCTTGGAAATGCTGCAAAAACATAAACAGAAAAAAATTGCCATACTCATACAAAATGCACATGAGAAAAGAAAACGTACCTCCACTCCACCAATGCTAAACAGAACCACCAGAACCTCAATAAACCAGTAAGACATCAGTTTGTACAGCATGACCAAGAAAAATGAAGCAACTACAACAAAGAGAACAGCAGACACTGTGTTTATGTACACAACACCACTGGAACCAATGCCTTCAATTTCTACCAACTCGTCAGAGGCATCCTGCCATTGTAAAACTCTACATTAATTTGAAATAGCAATAATAGAGATATGGTTTCCTTTGCTTTTGAAACCCAAGGCCAAATTGAGCTAAAAACAACTATGATGTAACCTTCAGCAATTTCTCACGCTCGATAACTGCTTCTCTAGCACTCCTTGCAGACCAATAAGAAGCACATAAGATGGTCCCAACAGCCATAAGCCATAAGAACACTTCTGCAACGTCCACCAATGGACGCCGGGGGGAGTATAATTGCACTGAGACTGAAAAAATAACGCACGTCAATTCGCTGTTGCAAGAAAGACAAAATGCTGAAGACACAACAATACAAAATGGAGATTTGTTACACCAATTTATTCTTCATAAAGAAGGTCCAAACTTTTCTCCATAAGTACATGCTCTCAAGAAATATAACTTAGGGTATAAGCTTCTCTAGACATGTATTTCACTTTCACTAGACAAAGATACACATATTACACACCATTCTTTTTCATGTTTATAAGCTTCTCCAAGCTTGCGCCAGCATCTTGCGGAAGCATGACAGCCGGAATGTGAATCTTGACATCTGTTTCGTTTACTTCACAAACCATCTTGAAGAGTTCTGTACACCATGGCCAACATCAACAGAATATTAGATTCCATTCTCTTTTTTCTTTTCATTTGGCAGAAGCAAGTTCATGTGATTGGAACCATAACAACTGCACTCAATTGACTTGATAAAGCAAATAAGTATACATAAATCATAGGGAATGAGTTCATGAGTCATGTCATCCTATCACAAGTCTGTCTTGAAGAATGATGAGGAGTTCAAGGAGGGAGAAAAGGGAATTCTCGATGAACTTTTGCTCATTAAACTAATTTATTTATGTAAGGAAGGAGGAGACACTTGAATTCTGAGATTATGGTTGACTCACGAGTATCTTCTGAATGTTTGAAGTGAAAATATTACATCAATTAATGTCTATCATTTAGCATCCTTCAGAATTGTAATCTCGTCACTACAAGCAGGACAACTTAATTTTTGGACCATTATTTATCAGAAGAGGAATTTATGACTATACCTAACAGGCAGTATCCTTCTTCAGCTTTTCATGCATATATTGCCCATAGGATTAGCTAAATGCCACCCAAGAGTTGCTTTCTAGACTGCCAAAGAGTTCAGTCGATCGCATCCTTTATCCATTGTTAATCATTAATGACATGGCAAGTTCAGCATATATAAGCAACTATCAATGTGTACACATTGCACCCCAACAACTAAAAGTTCACACAAATACCTGTACGGTTGTTTATAATAAGTATAGCAGTTGCACCAGCATCTTCGGCAACAATTGACTTAGCTGTGAAACTGCAATTACCTCTATGCACCACAACAACCTCCCCATTGAGCTATGAAAGAATTTACATAAACGAAATCAGTGCAAGCATTCACATTATATCTAGTTTTTCTATTCAGATTCAGATGCCTCAGATAGATAAGTACTTAACCATAGATATATCAATGACTCATAATTCACAGCAAAGAAATGAACCTTTTCCTTGGGCATGCTACAAAAATCAGGAGGATCTGCGATTATAATTCTAGTATTGTTGGCATGTTTCTCTTTTGATTCTAATGTAAGGCCGAATCGAGCACCAACACCAACATACTCAATGTCTTCAACGCCATTCACCCAAGTAGGAACTTTCACCTATTATCGCAACAAGGAGGTAAATGTCAGATTATATAACTGTATGCCAACATGAAGACCATGAAGCCATTATCAAGCCTAACAAACTCTAGATGGAATAAAAAGCAATTGAACAAATTGTTCTCAATTATTTATCTCAATGACTATATAAACTATGCTATGTGATGTGAATTGACCATAAACCCATAAGTAAAACGAATAAAACATGATATGGCATCTAAATTTTCAGCTTTCTTTCGCAATTAATTTTAATTGATTCCAATTAGCTAGCAAAATGATGTAAAAAAAAGAAAGAAAGCAATTCTTTCAGAAATAGATAGTCAAAAGATCATTAACCTAGCCCATGTGATAAAAAGGAAAGGCTAGAAGCCAACAATTGTAGGAGAAACATTTAAAAAAAAAAAAAACTCATAAAGCTTGTGAGTTTAAGTAAATCCAATGAAATAAATTGTCTGATTTATTAGACCCTACAATAACTACAGGTTGCTTAGGAAAGCAGCGTAGACGAAAGCAGGGGAAAAAAAGATCATATGTAATTCATCCTATTCTAGCCATCTGGAGACTGCCGTGCAAGTGCAACTAACTACTTTCAGTCCCTGAACAAGCTCAGTGAGCCTAACTAAGCAATGAAGAGATCAAAATAAAACAGCAGAGCTTCTGATGTCCAAAAATGCTAATCCATTCAGGGGTTATCATCCTCAATCATGGAGAAGGGGGAAACATATCTACCCAAAATCGATTTTAACCAAGATGACTCTCATCACCAAAAATTCAATTAAGGGGGAGAAAGCATCCCACGAAACTCCTTGAAGTCAACTCTAGTAATTTATGAACCACAATTAAGGAATTAAGATAACTAAGGTTACTTCATTCTTAGCACTAGGCAGAATTTCCGAGCACTACTAGAGAAAATCCCCTAAGTCAATTTATGGAGAGCAGTATCAAACAAACTCAGCACAATACCTCGATTCAAAGCGCTAATCGCCTACACTAGATATCGCCTTTCAAAACTAATCCACCACGTCAAATCAAGGAAGCCTGTGCAAATACTCTAAGACATCTATCTAAACCAAAAGTCTTTCTCTCGCTTCCCTTTCTGCTTCTATATCCCCTCATTTCCTCAGCAATTAGATCAAAACATCAAACGGACCAATCATCAATCAAATAGCGGCAGCAGAAACCTTGACCGAGTCACCGCCACCACAGTACCACTACGATCACGCTTGATCCAGCTCCTAACCGAGGCTAACCGCCTAAGCCACAAGCTCACAGGCTCGCTTCTTCCAGCCGACCACGAAACCGCCAATAGAATCAAAAACCAAAAGAATACCGCAATGAAATGGCCACGCACATACATAAAAAGACAAAATAAAATACGGAAGCGGAATCCTCAACTCGAGCGAGGAAGGTAGGGTTAAGAGCTTTACCAAGACGAAGTTGTTATCGCAACCCGGCCTCTTGGGCGCAACATCATCGTGGTGTACTATATCGCCGGACAGCACCGAACAGGGGCTCAAGCTCGCTATCAGAAACAAGACCACGCGGATCACCAGCTGCTTACTCTTCATCGTGCAGAATCCAGAGCATCAAAGGAGCGCGAAGAAACGGAGCTCGTTCGCCGGAGATCGGAGCTCAGGCTCAGGGCCAGTGGAGATAGACAAAACAGAGAGTTTCTACAGAGAGAGAGAGAGAGAGAGAGAGAAGAAATATCGGGTACTTGAAACTCCGTACTTTTCTTTAATTATTTTTCATTTGAGCTTTTCAAAGTGTCGTTTCGGCGTGGACGTGAGAGGTGGGCGCCGGGCTGTAACCGTTGCGGATTCGTTCAACAGGTTTCCCTCACTTTTCTCCACACGAGCTTTTCCCATCGGAGAGGGCGCGCGCAGCTAGCGCGTGCTCACACCGGCCGACGAGGTTCGTACGATCTCCTACGGTCATAAGAAAAGAGATAACTACCTCTAAATTTAATAACCGATCCATTAATTTTTATTTATTTAGTATCTTTAAACTTTAGCCTGTTTCATAAATATATTCGTCTCAAAATGATTTTTTTATAACAAGATTTTTAAATTAATGTGTATTAAAGTTTATGTGCCACGTTAAATAAGTCAATAATTAATAAATTACATTGCATAGTGAGCCAAAATCAGACATTATATCGAGTAAGTAAAAATTTCATAAATCACATTATACATTTAATTAAAATGTAAAAATTATTTGTATCATTACCCAAGAGAGAATAAACGAGAATTGTAGTTTTCATGCATCAAAGGCGAGCTCTAATTAATGTGGTTAACATCTTATTGTTTGGTGAAATAAAGTAGAAAAATGCAAATTTAGAAATCTCTTGAACTAGATAAGAGATGCACCTTTCTGGCATGGTTTTGAACAAGGTAAGAGCAATAATCATTTCTAGGCGAGTTAATTAGGTAAATCACATTGATATGTAGATGAATTGAGAATGACGCGATCAATGACGATAGGAAAACAAAAATGAAAATAGAAAATAATGCTAGGTATGGTAGAACAGATTTACAAAAGTGATTCGGAAGACGGTGCGACGAATCTGTATCGTGAGTCAAATGCGGTCTATTCAATCTTATCTGAAGGCTTACATACGATCCATTGCATTATTTTCATGATAGTTTTGCATATTAATCTCAACTAGCATGACATCACTATCTCACCAAAAGAAAAGCATCATTAAAGAGAAAATCGTCTATACCTTTTTTTTTCGTTTCTAAATATACTCAAATTGAATTAGGCGTTCTATTATCTAAATTACCATATATATAATAATTGTTATTTTCGAATTATTTTCCTTTGAGGAGAACAAATGGGGTCTAAATTGTGAATTACAAGACTCCGATCGATACCTCTAAATGATCGAGCGGTTGGCGCCTAAGCATACATTAAAGAAAGGGCTCCAAAAGCAATCCCTCGAATTGAATGGAACAATTAATTAAACCCACCTCGATCACTTACTTCGACTCCTCTTTGCCGGCTAAAGCCACCGGCCGTACCGAACCCCCCGCGACAGCGCGTGAGGCGGACCTCATCTCCTTTCCCCAGAGGTGACCGGCTACTCCCTCAGCAGGTCAATAGGGCCCGTATATGCCGTACGGATAAGCCGGCCGGAATAAACCCAGCGAAGATCCAGTGCTTCTTAGATCCACCACTCAGCGTGCGCTCGCGTGTCAAAGTCAACGATCCCACCCTTCCCCCTCTACCTTCTCGTCTCCGCTTGACTTCCTCCTCGGTCGGGCTACTCGCGTCGCGACACGTCATCCGGAGCGACGTGGACGCGGGAGCAGATGAAAATCCGGCCTGTCGTTGAGGAGCATACGGCATTTTAAAGGCGGGAATGGCGGGGCCCACGCGGAGGAGGCTCGGGGTCAGCCATTCACACGTGCGAGGGCCCCGGTTGGGGGGGGGGGCGTCGTACGTGCGGGGCTTACTTCGTTGATGGGATAGTTCTCGCAGGCGACCTTTCGCGACCAGATAACCGCCTTTATTTTATTTTTTTAAAACTTTCCTTTTTTCTTTTTTTGATATGTAAGTTGGGCTCTTATCCAATTTGGGCTCAAGTGCGTCCAAAAGAACTTTTCTTTTTCCAATTTGGCCCGAGTTATTTTAATCTTAAAATAGTTCATGAAAGGAAAATTAATTAAAAAATAATGACATCATCGACATCAGCCACGTGTCGGCCATCAAGAAGCCAACTTGTGCCTGATGGCCCGCTGCCACGTCGTCATGGCGAGGTTTTGTAGAATCCGACGACTTAATTAAACCAAAACCCCTTGAATTGAGAACACTTAAATATTGACATGTAGAGCTGCGCTTTGATTTATCTTGTCACTGTTTGAAAAGGACAAAAGTAATAAAAAAATCTTAAATGACGCCCACCGCAAAAACTTTCATCCTAAACTATTTTCTATGGCATTGAAAATTTATATACGACACATTTACCCTTCATATATTTGTCTATATGGATATCAATATATAGTGTTTAGAGAATGCCAACATGTCTAAGTGAAATAAAAAAATAAATTATTTAGACTAAAAAACCATCTTATAAAATTTTGATGAAATAGAAATATGTTGCATACATATAAATTTGAAATTTGTTACGTCATAATTTTTTTAAGATAAATATATTGTAATAATATGGTCTGAGATTTTATTGTAAAAAAATCAGAATAAACATGTCACAATAACGCGATTTGAAATTTTTTTATGAATTTTTACCTTTATGAAATTTAAGTGATATTTCGGATTTGGACGGAAATGCGAAAAATATTACCCTTTTGCTTTTATCTAAGCGTAAACAAACAGGCTTGCTCACACGAAATTACTACCATAACCTCGTATTTCACTCGCGCGCGCATGCTCTTATGTACATCACTCCTGCTCCCGGAATGCATACGCACAAGAAAGGCCCCCCCCGGAGCAGCACAGCTGTAAAGAAATTTGCCATTGGACAGACCACATTAGCTTTCATTGCTCTGAAGCCATTCTTGAATAGCTTTCATTGCTCTGGAGCCATTCTTGAATAGCTGACCGGACGATCCTATTTGACACGAGGTTTAAGTTTTCGAGTCGAAGATTTGTCATAGGCGAAGTGCTGTGGCCGTTCAGCCACTCCTTTATCGCCTCTGCTTCATATGTATAGCCATCCGCCGCCACGAGAGGGTCTTCCATAATTTCCTGCAAAGGAAAAAAAAAGACTCAAAAGTCGTCTTAAGAACTCGAAATAGTGAGGTCACGTTGAACCTGGTGCCACTGTATATGAATTGGATCGCGAGGTGCCAGGACAAGTTCTGTTACTAAGGTATCAAACTGAACCAGTGTGAAAAGTTCCGTCACATTTACTCCCGGGAGATAATTAAGGCGAACACGTACTGTCCAGCTGTGTTCGGCTTGTTAAAGAATACCGTAGGATGAAAGAAGTAGCAACTTACATGTCTTATTGGACAAATGAAATAAGGAGGAGGCTGGGTATGCCCTTCACCAGAAGAACGATCAGATGACGAATATTGCCGAGTATGCTCTTCACCAGGAGAAGGATCAGATGATGACGCTTGTTCAGATAGTGTTTGGATTTGTTCAAGCAGTGGCCACACCTCCGACCGAAGATCCGGCTGGTTGCTGATGTCTATCCCACAGCAACTCAAAGCTACGCGTGCCAGCTCTGTGACCTCCTCAAGTGGCCATTGCCCTGCTGTTTGATCCAATTTGGCATCTAACTCATCATCATCCAACGCATTTTGCACAATCTCGTCCAGATTCATCTCCACTTGACCAATAAGTAGCCGCAACAGTACAGCCCCAAATGAATAGACATCTGACTCAGCAGAAAAGTCTCCTGTCGTACTGGAACTATAAGGTGTGTCATGTAATCCAAAGTCACTCAGTTTAGCGACGAAGTTGGCATCGAGAAGAATATTTTGGGGTGTCAGATCACCGTGAGCTATCCCGTAAGGTTCAAAGGAGTGCAAAAAAATAAGAGCAGCACATGTATCTCTACATATCTGTATTCTTGTTTGCCATGATAGAGGGGCAGTGTCATCCCTACAGCTTAGCCGGTCTTCGAGGTTACCATTTGGGAGATACTCGTAGATGAGAGCCCAGGCTTCCGGGCAAACGCCAATGAGGGTGACCAAATTTGGATGCCTCAACATGCCCGCAATGTGAACCTGAAACGGTGGCCCAGAATGACATGAGTGCCTGATTTAATATCTCAGAAAATAAAACCGAAAATTAAGTAAAGCCTGTGTAATCAAATTTCTTTAAGAAATATAGTCAGATTGACCTGATCCTTAATCTCTTCAACCTTCTGCTTGAATAGAACAACAAAAGGCAAGCAAATTTACAATTTATATTACATGTTCTAAAAAGTTGCAAGCAATCACACTGGCATGCATATGCACAGAGTCCTTACTACAAGGTGGCCGTCAATGATTTTTAGACCACCTTTTAGCACCATCATCCAGAGATAATCTCATTCAAATTGGCGGGCATGCAATTTTTGAGGAAATACAATTAAACAATGAATACCTCACCTCCTGATGGTACTGTGATGGGCCCTCTGAGCTATCAGAATGCATCATCTTTATTACCACTCGGGTATATCGAAGCAAACCTTTATAAGTGCTTCCATAACCCCCTTCGTCTATTTTTGATGAAGGATGGAAATTGTCCGTAGCTTCATGAATTTCTGACAAAGAAAACTTAGTGATGACTTCCTGATCCTGCCAGTTCAAACTTGAGGGTTCACTTGCTTGGTTTGCTGAGAGCTCCTCATTAGCTTTGAGTGCATTTTCTAACAGCATTTGTAAGTCATTTTTCTCGTTCTCGATCATTTCGCATCTCTCCCTTTCTGTCTCTAGCATCTCCTCAAGATAAATCCTCCGCCTTAATTCCTCAGCATGCAAGTTCTCAAGTGTACAAACCTATAAATAGGCAGTGACATTGGAAAAATCAAAGAAAATAAGTAACACTTCCAATACTGTATCCAATTTTTTTGTGCAAGCCATAAGATTGTTGAGAGTGAGCTTCAAACATCTAATTAATCCTTGAAAAAAAAAAAGGAGTACATCGGTGCAAAGACAAACTCTGCTCAAATGGTAGAAATAATGCCAATGCTGCTTTTAAAATTTTAACCAAGAAAGATTTGAAAGGTATTAATCTTATAAACGAGTTTAATTCATTATCCATAAGTTTCTGCACTCTGTAATCTAGATTCTAGGTTTCCCAATCCATGCTTGGACCGAAGGTAACAATTTAGAAACTCAAACAATTATGCAGTATCTTCACCATCCACCGCACAAGGAAAAACTCCTGGATTTTCACACATATGTATTGCTCCCAATTTTCAACATAGCCATGACAAGCAACAGACTAGAAATTAAAGAAAACATTAAAAGAACTAATGGTGCCTGATGGTGTTAACATGTCTTTAAATAGGAATCATCTTAAGATTTCATATCAAGGAATTTACTTTGCGCTTAGCCTCAATTGCAGCTTTTTCAGCTTTATGACGGCAAATCAACTCTTCGAGTGCCTCCTTTTTTGCCTTTGTGACCTCTGACATTGCTCTATCAAGTTGTTCAGAGAGTTCCTCACTGTTACTTCTTTCCTGTCGGGAAATAAATGTATTTGAATTATGCTGCCTATGAAACCAGCTAATTTACTTGACTACAAGAATAGCCAAGTAAAAGAGTAGAAAGGTTTTTTTTCCTTACCTCTGCACTAGATGGACATTGATAAATGGCAGGCGCCGGAGTTGTTTCTGAGCTGTGGTCGATCCTCTCAACACCTTCAAACTGAACCAAGGCTAGATTATCTACAACTTCGCTAGAGTCAGATGCAGAGATATCTGAATCTGCAGAATTCTGTTCAGATTGAACATGGGAGCTCTCCGGTAGTGACAATGTCTCAATATTTGGGTAAGAGGTGCTTGAGCTACTCTCCCTGACATTAGGGTTTAGCAATTTGCATTAGCTTCATAACATATTAACTTTAAGTCAGTCAAAAGCTGTAAAATAAACATAAGCAACTCTCTCTGACATAATCCTATCTACTTAAAGCCAGTTGCTAAATTTATAAACCAAGTCGACTCATAAGTTTCTTCTGGAAAAATTTAAAATTTAAAATTCAAAATGTTGGGTCAATAATATGAAATCGATCTTTGTACTTCCAAGGAGCACAGAGATGGATTCTGAGTCCTCCATTCATTCCCACAAGCCAATTGGACAAGAAATGGGGCTTCAAAACCCAATTTCCGATACCGTGTTAGACATTATGCCAAAAAATTGCACGCAATCAAATGCATTGAAAGAAAATGCGAACAGTCGACTGCACAACTCTACAAGAAATCCATATGTCTGGCAGTGAAAGTTCGGCATGGTTATGTATACCTCAAGTAAACTGGGTTGCCTCTGCAGATAAACCAAATTTCACAGGATGGATGAGCCTGCTGGTTCACAAACACTGCTTTTGTAGATTTAAGCTGTCCCATGCCCCTAGAGGTTCAAACTTTATGTCAATAAAGGAGTGAAAATATAGCATTCATCTCAGTAAAACACTCTGTAGTCAACTCCATAATTACATTAAGCAACAAAAAAGCTCGAGGTAAGTAGCCATCATCTAAAATGGGCAGAAAGCAGTAGTAAGAAGAAGGATGAATAAACAAACAACTCAATGGATAAAATAAGTAGCCAAACTTTCCACTCTATGGGTAAAATAAGTCAAAATTACGTCTCTTTCTGGCCACTTTGTTAAAATAGTTCAATGGATAAAATAATTCTCTTTCTAGAATGTAGGGGCGGCCAAAATTTTCAATGCAATGGTTTCTGCTCATTCACTGACTCATTTAGCAGAATATGAGAACTCATGCAGCATTTGTCCAAGATTTTGGATTCATCAAAGCATCAGAGACACCAGTCAAGTGAAGAAAAACACTGCATACCAAAACAAAATCCCCTATTTAGTCCATAATTCAATGAGCATTAATCAGTTCACAATTGTGAATAAAGATAAGCCATAAGTATTACTCAATATAGTGACTCTTTGCTGCTGCTCCCATAACAAGCTTCCTGATGCAATGCTGCTCGACAAGTTCCACAATCCCTTGTCCTACATCCTGCGACTCAGCATATATTTTCATCGAAGAAACCTGGCAAAGGAAGCAGCATTTGGGAAGGAAAATTAACAAGAAACAGGACTAAGTAACAAAAATAATGTTTCCAATGGTTTGATTGTACTTATTATTGAGATTCCTTTCAAGAAATTTTCTGGCAAACGATTTGCTTTCAGAAACTTCCCAATGATGAACCCTCACCAGGATTTATCGATGTATAATTGTCCACAATTTCTACTTAGTTATGATTGTGAACTTTCTCAAGATCAAGATGTTCTCACCTAAAGAAAGTGCTAACAGAAATCACTCGACCTCACTAGTTTGAATTTTCTAAACTTCTTAATCCAAATCGAACCGGTGGTAATGGAGTGCACCAAGAAGTCCAGACAATCAGTTCGAGATCAAAAAAGAACATCTCATCTTTCATATAAACTCAATAAAGCAAGAATTTAGTGTTTTCTTTCCTAGGGATAAATGCCCCAGAAGTCAAAAAATCTTGTCACAAAAGAACAATCAGGTCCTGTCACAAAAGAACAATCAGGTCCTATAACTTTCGTATAGTGCAACAAAATCCCAAAACTTATCAAATTTGTGCGATGAAGTACCTCTGTTGACTCTATCTGATTTCAAAGAAACCTCAGAAACGGAAGAAAGGGGGGAAAGCGAGGAAGAAACAGATGTAGAAATAGAAACAACTTTCGAAACGAAGGGGACGAAACAGGAACAAGAGGGATCCACCGAAGAAGATCCTTCTCCTTCCCTTTTTTCGGAAGAAAAGGAGGATCCGGACAAAATCGATGAAAGGGAAGAGATCCGAGTGAATGGAAAGGAAAAAACAAGGGATGAATTCAACTTTCAAGAGACATTCTATAAAAATAGCCAAGTTTATAAAACTTCTGATACAAGTATTCAATTAGTTCAGACTTGTTTAATTTTGAATTGGGACCAAGACAAAAAAAGTTCTTCTATCGAAGAGGCTCATACTTCCTTTGTTGGCTAATGAAAAAAGGTAACGTGACTTTTTCTTTCTTTCTCCCATGGCTGTTAGTTCTCTCCAAATTTTACATTTTTTCCCCTCAAACCTTAATTGAACCTTAATTAAGTGAAATTAGAAAGTGAAATATGCTAAATGCAACCCAAGTTCAATCTCAAACCATTCAAACTCTTTCCCTGAGAAACAGAACCCATACAACAATCTGATAACACAGGAAAAGAAACGATCTTCAAGAAAAAGGGAAAAATCTATCGCATTTTTATGGCCTAAAGATATAGACCCCAGCTTCACCGGTGAGGGTTGCCCATTAACTGGCAGGGCAACGGCTTGCAGGCACTCTCCATGTCATGCAGTGGTGGTGATCAGAGAAACAAAGATGATCCAATGTAGGTTGATCTAGTCATTCCAGTGTTATGTTATGTCTGGATACAGAGGAAAGATCTGGTTTTTCAGCAAGACAAATCGGATCCATCTATTACAGTTGGACACTCTTAATCTACATATGGATCAGCCCATATTGAGGGAAGCTTCCTAGGTGCCATTTGAGTTGTTTATAAAGATAAACATGGCTTTCTCAAGGACAAGTTTGCGAGGACAATAAGGGGTCCTTAGCTGCTATTGTTGAAACCAGAGATCTCATCAAAATGCTCTATGCTTTGTAGTATACAAGACATGAAAGATCTTTGGAATCTGTTTCTTTTATGTTTTTACCCCCTTTTCTTTCTTTTTTTCATTTTTTAATGTCTTTTGCATCTTTCGTCTTTTTAAATTTTCAAGAATTTTCTGATGTGACACTTGATCGGCACCACAGAAAGTAATAAAAAGCCACGCCAACATTTTCCGTTAACTAAATTGGACGGATTTAACAGACAGACTTGAATGCACCAACCAATTTCACAAGTTTCACAACTTGATTGCACTACTTTCACAACAAATTTTAGTGCTTCTTGTGCACTTATTCCTCCTTATCTACTTTATTGCAAATGAAAATACACATAACTACATCCTGAAAGCCACTTTTTTTTTAAATGTAACGAAAGATTAATCTATTGCCATAAATCTATCAATAAAAAAACAAACAGGAAGAAACGAACCTTTTCTTGGTTACACATTTGAATGCATGCATCCAGGATCTCATTCATATTCTGCCCCGCAAATTCTGGAGGAGATTTCACCAATTGCAAACAAAGAAAAAATTCTGTTGAATAATCACTGCAGAAGGAAAAAAGTACTAACTAGTAATGCAAATCATAAACAAAAGTGCTGTTCTCATTTTCTTAAAGAGAGCAACCGGTGGTCAGTCTAGACATAGAGAAAAGCATTTTTATCTCATGAATAATTTTGGAAGACTAACACGATGCCATTGGTTATCATCACACTCAAAATTGCATGACCACCGATCTTATAATGAGGTCTAATAGTCTGTGCACAAAATAAAAAATAAAAAATAAAATAAAACCGCGATCACTTTTATTTGCAAGGAACTTGAACAGAGTTCTTCACCAATTCAAAGTCACCCGGGCTACCAGCAGACATCTGTCACAAGAAACTGTAGAGAGATCAACCTCCAAAATGCCACATCTATATCTACTATCCCATTGACCTTTTTTTTTTTTTTTTGGCTAAGTAAGTAAGAAAGTAAATTCACTACAATGATCAAATGCGGCCTGATTATGCTACAATAAAGTCCATTTTGCAGCAGTCTCTAACTCCTACATATCTCCAAATGCTGTTACGTGTAGCGAGTACTTCTTCAAGCAAAAAAAAAAAGGAAGGAAAGTGAACTTGGCTTGGCTGTTTCGTCTCGTCATAGTGTACATAGAAAGGAAAAAGAGCTCGAAGTCAAGGTCAACAGCTAATACAGAAAAAGGAAAGAAAAAATCATCAAACACTTGCACTGTAAATTTGTTTCATCCATCGCACCTCAACTTTGCTGCTGTTCACAGAACCCAGCAATTTCGACTGACCCAGAAGAGAGACGCAACCAAAAAAACAGGGACGAAGCTAAAACTTCCAAAGAAGCATCTTTTCAGCTCGCGGGACTCAGAGATTACCAGAGGGGCTGAGCAGACCGCCAGGCTGACGGACATGTAGGATGCAATATTTGAACCCGACTCCGAAGTTCTGAAGTGCCCACAACAGAGTCGTCTGGCTCTCCTCCCCGTCGCCCCCCACAGCGACGTACACGTCCCCCGAGACCACTCCAGACGACGACCCCGCGTCTCTGCTAGCCATCGCCGCGACAGGGGGCACTTCGAGCTCGGGACGGTGATCGGGGCCACCCCGGCCGGTTGAGCGCTCGAGCAAAGAGACGCGGGGGCGTACGGCTTGCTGAATGGAGTGGGGAGAAGCCCGGTCACGAGAGAAAAGCACGCACCGGCTCCAGACGATCGGTCTCCATGTATATATCTTAGTGGTAACTTGTGAAGGAAGGTCCAACGGAGAAGTCTTTTTCTTCTTTTCTTTTCGTGTAAAAGCCTGGGCGGAGCCGATGGTTTTCTTTTTCTCGGAGTTTAATGGTTGTCGGAAGGCTTTTCCACCGCACGGGTTACGCACGCAATTGGCAGTTCCCACAAGGAGAAAAATGTGATTTCGTAAGCTTTAGAGCCAGTGAAATTTGAGGATTAAGGAAAGAAAACCCGATGATCGACGAAATGAGTTTGTTTTGAAATACCGGGAAAATTTAAAGTGATTTTTCTCTAAATAATTCGAAAAGTTTCTATAAAAGAATTCGGGATCAAATCAGTTGATGAACAGTAATGCATAGAGTCCTGCACTTTACTATAGCATAATTGGGTAATTTAGAGTCGGCAAAAATTTAAATATTCAGGCAAAAAAATATAATTTTACAATTAAAAAGACGAGTTATGAAAGACTTATATGATCACGGACAAATTTTTTTTTTTGATCCGCAACTCTTAAAAGTATCTACTTTTATAAGTGGTGGCAAAAACAAATGTGGGTACAAAGCATATGGGCCAAAATTCTTATGATGGATATAAAGATTGATTTGATTGAGAGGAATAATGGATGGATCGGCCAACCCAACCTCCCATGTTTCGAGACTTTAACGTGGCCTTTTTCCACTTCATTGGATCGCGAAAAGCGGGAAAATGGGTCCCATCTTTTAATTCTCTTCTATTGTTCTCACGATCGTGCTTTTTCAAGCCGCATTTGAGAGAGATGCTGGAAAAAGACCTTTTAGTAAACACCCCCCCAAAAAATATAAAGTAAAGGCCTGAAGGAATTTCATCAAAGGCAATTACCGTCTGGGACACTATCCTCCTTGTGCTAAATCCCTTTGGGAAAGAGATGCCTTTCCCCAACGGCCCTCCTAAATTCTTCACAAGAAATTGCTGCATTTTCCCGGGAAAATGCTGCCTAATGCGAAGATTCGAAGACAATTTACTCCTCGACCATGTGAACTTTGTGAAGGATTGAACGCCGTTGAAGAGAAATAGAGGAACAAGAAGAGTCTGAAAACATCATGTGGTAAGAAGAAGGAGAAGAAGATGAGGAGGAGGGAGACGCTGCCGTAAGAGCTCTGGAACGGTAAGGACAATGGAAGGATCGAAGCTTTCATGACAAGACCATTAACAAAATCAACCAAGTTCAACCCAGAACTGGCTTTAGTCAAGAGGGGATGGTGCATATATGCCTCTTGCTCCACCAATGTTCAGAAGAGATGTCTTCACACCTCGACACACGACAATTTCGATACGCTTCGAAGCGTGTTTGAGGGAACAGCATAAGTTGAGCTATCCACCGCTCAAAGACCGAAGCCTGTCTATAGAGTTCGAGAGCAGATAATTCACCGGTCATGGGAATAAACGATGGACAGTTTCTTTGGCGAAAAGTAGACATGAAGAAAGATATAACAAGAGATTATGAGTCGACGCTTGTTGGTGTAAGTGGATAGTCACGATGCACTCGAATTTTACAGGCAACAAGGTGCACTGCCATTGAACCGTCATGAAGATAATCGAGCCGTCTGAAACTGTACAAAACTAGTAACTGCAGAGTTGCTAATCAAGAGCGCAAATGAGGATAACTAGATTGTGTTTAAATTAAATGATATGGAGGTGCGGTTGGAATAGATTTCATGCAATTGGAAACACATTTCATTGCATATGCACACTGAGAAATCCACTCGTGGTATGTACAGACAGTAAATACCAAGTGGTCAAACCGATACCCAAGACCTAGAAACTAGAACGCCTATGTCCAATTAGATGCCAAAAAAAATAAGGTTCAATGGTTTTGCAGCCACTCTTGAATCATTGAACGGACAGTCTGATTTGGGAAAAGCTCGCAGTTTGAAAGCTGAAGATTTGTCATGGGTGAAGTATCGTGGTCGCTAAGCCACAACCTTATAGCCTCTGCTTCATAAGTAAAGCCATCTGCTGCCACATGAGGATCTTGCATAATTTCCTAATCGCACAGTCAAATGAAGTAGATTAATCATAATTAACACATTCAGGCCAACATATGGATATTCGACTAAAACAGTAAATGGTATATGCTGAGATGAACTGCCAAGATGAC
Source organism: Melaleuca alternifolia (assembly GCA_019926035.1). Taxonomy (NCBI): domain Eukaryota; kingdom Viridiplantae; phylum Streptophyta; class Magnoliopsida; order Myrtales; family Myrtaceae; genus Melaleuca; species Melaleuca alternifolia. The sequence continues at coordinate 145,922 of JAGKPW010002199.1, read as the reverse complement.
TCACGTGGGAGATTGGACAAATGAAATATTGAGGAGGCTGGCCAGGCTCTTCTGGACCAGACCGACTGGATAATGAGGCTTCAGAATGGGTTCGCAGCCTTTCAAGCACCGGCCACACCTGTGACCTAAGACATGGTCGATTAGTGCTATCAATGTCACGGCAACTTAATGCCAGGTAAGCCAGCTCCTTGGCTTGCTCAAATGGCCAGTGCCCTGCTGTAGGATCCAACACGACACTTAAATTCCCTACATCTAAGGCACTTTGCATCACTTCATCTAGATTCAGGGCCGATCTCCCAGTCAGTAAACGCAACAACACATTACCAAATGAATAAACATCAGAGGCAAATTCTCCTGTCATGGGGGGATGAGATGGGGTAGAACGCAATCCAAAATTCGTTATTTTGGCCACGAAGTTGGAGTCAAGAAGAATATTTCCCGTTTTCAGATCGCCATGTACCATATCGTAGCAAGAATGGAGAAACATAAGTGCGGCACATATATCTGCACATATACGTATTCGAGTTTGCCAAGACAGATGGTTGCTGCTGTCGCTGGCGCTGAGTTGGTCTTCAAGGCTGCCTTTTGGGAGGTACTCATAAATGACAGCTGAAGCATCAGGGCAGACTCCAATGAGGCTCACCAAATTAGGATGCCTCGACTTAGTCGCAACTTGTATCTGAAACAGAACCAGCAAGTATGGGAGAGTGACCCCAACACAACCCCAGCTAGCAAGACAAAGATTACTAGATTACCATAGTCAAGAAATATCTTTATCATTTATATATCAGGCTGTCCCTAATTAAAACAATAAACAGATCTCCAGTATGTTTTAAGATCTAGATCACATCATTAATCTTTAAGCAAATTAGAGTCACCAGCGTGCTTCTGAAGTTTTTGCAAACATTTAGCCTTTTCCTGGTTCCCTAGGCAACTTCATAATGCCATTGCCCTGATAATCCTTTCTTTAAATTGTTTTGTCCCTTCCAGGAAATTCCAATAATGCACAACTACCTTACCTCATGATGGTAGTCAGAGAGGTGCAACATCTTTATGGCCACTTGCGTGTGATGAAGCGAACCTCTGTAAGTGCTCCCATACTCCCCTTCCCCAATCATTAATGAGCGATCAAAACTCTCGGTAGCTTCCTGTATTTCAGAGAACGAAAACTCCAAAATGAAGTCCTGTCCACGTGCACTGGAGGGTTCACTTGTTTGGTTATCCAAGAGTTCTTCATTCAGCAACTGTAGTTCCTCATACTGTTTCTTCAGCACTTGGAATTCTTCCTCTTTTTTGGCTAGCAATTCCTCAAAATCTTCCTTCAATCTGAGCTCCTCATTATATGCATTTTCAAATGCTTTAAGCTGAAAATAGGCAAGGAAATCAGCAGATTGCATAATAATGCCTGAAACTTCTTTTGGAATTACTTTATCCAAATAATTCATGCTGCATCAAAACAATATAACTGACAACCGAGTAAGGCCTCGTAACAAGGATTACTTTGCGGATAGCCTCATTTGCTGTTTTCTCAGCTTTCTGACGCCGGATCAACTCATTTAGTGCCTCCCCTTTAGAACGTGCGACTTCTTCCATTGCTTGGTCAAGTTGCTCATAGACATCGCCGCTGCAACTTCCTTCCTGAGAGGAGATAATCATCGTCGATATTCATAAGAAAGATATTTCCTCCCAGTAATCTATCTAACACCAGCTGTAGTATATAAATTATGAACATGGACAGTCTAAAAAGGAAAAGAAAATTCTCACCATTCCAGTATAACTTTGATTTTGACTGTAGCCTTCATATGCACGAGCTGAACTTGATTCAGCAATATGGTTGATCCCCTCAGCCCTTTCATACCGAACCAAAGCTAGGTCATCTTCGACGTCACTAGAGTTGGATCTTGAATGAACCGAACCAAGAGAAGGAGTCCTTATAGTTTGTACTCCAGATTCGCGAATAGCACTACTTGCTGAGACTGATGGAGTGATGTCCATATCGAAAGTGGTCAAATCATTGTCCCTGTAAAGATTTGGTAGGTCATATCTACTAAGATAAGGTTGCGTTCAACTAAAGCTCGACATGAATTTTAGAAAAAACTTAAGCAGCAATCTCCTCCTGTACATAAAAAGCCTTAACAGAAACCACAAGAAGTGGATGTCCATGGCTTCCATCAGCAAATGGAGAAGGGAACCTGGGGAACTTAGCATCTCTTTGGAGAGAATTTGACTTTCATTTAACAATTTAAACCCAAAGGTCTGTGGAGATCAATTCACACAAACTTCTAAAGTCAATTACTCATTGAAAATTTGTTCCCTGAGATCTATCATCTTCATGCTTTCCATAATTACAACTCAATAAATATGGTCACGTGTACGCGTACCTAGAGCAGATTAGGTGCCCACTGCAGACAAACCAAATATGACAAGATGGATGCGCATGCTGGTTTACAAATATGGCTTTCCTGGATGTGAGTTGTGCCATTTCCCTGCAACATGAAAAGCAGATAACCAGGCAATTTCAAGAATATAAATGAAAAACGAAAAGTACACAGATTTTTTGACAAGTACTTGGCAACTTAAAATACAATAACAAGCAAACAACTAAACCTAGCTGTGATCATTACAATTGGCCGCTTCATTACGTACAGGATTCTAGGTCCCGTCTGTCAAGATAATCCTAGTAGGTAACTCAGATAAGTAACTGTTCTAGCTCATTGAGCAAAGCCCGAGTACTGTTGGACCCTTAATCTAGTACTAGGACAGGGTAAATATCAGATTAGCTTGTACTGCCCAAGAATTACAGACACAATTATGAATCATTATTAGGTCGTACTCAAAATAGCGTCTGTCTGCAGCTGCTCCCATGACAAGCTTTGTAATGGCATGCTGCTCGATGAGTTCTACAATCCCTTTTCCTATGTCTTGTGTCTCAACATATCTTTTCCTAGCAGGAACCTGAAGAAAGAAACAGTAGTTTGCGCACGTAAATACACTCCGACACTTTTTATTAGGTGGCAGTAGTTCTAGTCTTCTAGCAATTTTGGCGTTAGGTAAAAATAAATAACCATGATATGGGAGATTGGCCCGCCATGTAGGTTGAATTATTCACAAAGAATAGAGAGCTTTTTGCAGTCAATAGTAATTTTCAGAAGCAACAAATGTGTGCTATAGAAGAAAGGTACTAACCCTTGCTTGGTTACAAATGTGAATGTACTCATCCAGAATGCTTTCCATCTCTTGCTTTGCGAGTTCTTGAGGATTGCTGGATCCACTACAATAATACGGGCGTGCTGGGGAGCAGAGTTCAACCGCATAAAGGAAACTATTATTACAAAACTATGACAGAGGAAAATTACATCAACTAGAATTTGAAAGGAATACTAGCAATTTGCTCATATACAAATATTATATTTCTAGAGTGAGTCATTCTCAGGAGCCAGAGAAAACTTATCTCCCAAACCATTTTACAGATGCATCATCCCTCAGATAATGATGCTAAGTAGTGAACTAATTAAGATTCAACTGTGCCATTATAACACATATTAGTGTTGATACAAGAGTCATCGTGAACTATTTTTACACCCAAAGTCAATGAAAGACACATCTACCTATAAAGTCCAATAACGTGCTTGGATAGAAATGAACTTCCTTCAATGCAGTCCCACAGAACTATTATCTGAAATCATTGGAGATCTTCTTGCTGATAGAGTGCAATTGCACCCCAATTATTTTTGAAAAAAAAAGTGGCAATGAAGCTAACCAAAAACTTTCAAGTCTCCACTACTTAGTTCACTCAACAGGATTTTACATCAACATAAACATACTCTCGCCTTTGAGGGGATTCACAAACAATGAAGCAATCTTTTTCAACATATGCCATATGGATTTAGTTGATCAAATGATGATATTAACGAGATTGACCAAGCAATCTCCTTAAGTCATTACCATAATGATTACTACTCGTAGTCATCCTTCGACAGTGAAAGAGCAGTAAAATCTCGAGCAAATTACCATGTATGCTTGAAAGCTTCTACTGAGCAAAGAATCGAACATTGCGGGAACATGATTGAGCGTATAACGAGACCCTAAAACTCATAGAAGCAAATTCAAGCCCCGCGTGAGATGAAACGTATGAAAATTCGAAAATTTCCAAGTACATGGTTCTGTGTCTCCTTGCAATACACAGCAAACTGAAAAAAAAAAAAAAGAAACAGTTTGTGGGTGAAAATCCATTGGAAAGTCGTGCCACGACACTGTTCAACTCCACATTTCTGACAATCAATGATTGTAAGAAGAACAATGTATAAGATGGATTTAACTTGGGCAAATCCAACACCTTCGAACCCGATCACTTACGAGATGGATTCAGCTGATGAGGCTGATGAACGTGGATGATGCGGAAGTCATCTTTGAAATTATTCAATGCCCACGAAAGGGTCGACTTGCTTTCCCCCACGTCCCTCCCCACCGCGACGTAGACCCTGTTGTTGACCACCTTCGCCGGCAATTGACCGTCGCTGAACTGCATCATCGCAGCCGCTCAACTCGAGACAGGGGAAGGACCAAGCGGACACGAGCAACTTCACCTGGGCGAGAGACGCTGATCGGTGATGACCCAGATGACTTTTTCCCCGATTGGTTTGCTTATAATTGACTGGTGTCTGCTCTTATGTTCTTATGTTCGCGCAACAGGAGGGGAATGTCCCATCAGCTTCCAGAGGGCGGTCATGGCAAGCCAGACCAGCCAACCTTTGTCAAGGGATTGCTGTCGCTTTCCTCTCTCATTCGCTCCCTCTCTCTCCCTCCCTCTCTCTCTCCCTACGTACACTGTTGAGGATTGAAATGGGGTTAACTTCCAAAGGAAGGCGTTTGTTTCTTTTTGTTTTCTCTTTATCGTTTCCAAAGTCTTTATGGAGTCAATGGCCAAAAGCAGCAGCCTCTAAAGCCAAAGCTCGCTTTCCGGGAAACACAGCACCTAATGCCCTTAAAAAAAAAATCTTTAACTTTAAATTTATTTTATTTTTATAAAAATACTTCTATCTTTAGGTCCCTCTCAATTAATACATTCCTATTTTTTTTTAATTTTAGGTCTCGTCTCGATTCCATCCTAAATGTCCTATAAAAAATCAAACTTAGATCTTATCTCAATATTATCGTGTATTCTTAATTTTATTCTAAAATTCTTATGGTATCATAAAAAATCATTAATTTTTACTTGAGTTACAAATATACCGCTATTAACCCTCCACCCGAAATTTAATCGAGAAATGAAAAACTCCCAAGTACAAAATTGTCAATCATTCCGAGCGCGAGCTCCCTGATCGCAAGAGATGGAACATTGAAATCGAAGATCAAGCACAAAATTTCTAAGGATGATTCTAACAAAATATTAACAGAGACCAAATTTTGGACTCGAGTAAAAGTTTGTGATCTTTTATAAGATATTGTATTATAGCGAAACTAAAACTAGATTTAAAGTTAAGAAATGAGACAACAAATTTAAAATTAGAGCTGATATTTATGGTAGAATTTGGACATCATCGGAAATTGGGGATTTCTTATTGGGAAAAAGGTAAAGTAGGGATAAAAATTAAAGTTAAAGACTTTTTTTTAGGATATTATGCTGAAATATAGTGAAAACAGCCAACATGGTGCTCAAGTAAGTGTGGGAATACAATTTCACCACCGTCCCCTTTATGTTTATCTTTGCTTTTCACTTTTGCTGCCCCACATTTAATCTCGATGCTTCTTTTCTTTCAATGATTGAGATTTTTCACGAAAAATGTCCAATCGAGACATTCGGGCAGTTGCCCTTTGAAAGAATAGTCGGCAATTGAAGATACTTTACGAATGCGCCATCGTTTCTAATGTTGCGTTCGGTGGGGCTGAATAGAGTTGGATCAAGGAATGACATAGAATGACAATTTCAAGTATCTTTGTTTAGGAAGATGCGGGAATGAAATGGAATGGAGGTTCTCATGTTCAGCTGTAAGACATGATGTTGCAAAAGGATATTTTTTTCATGAATTTCATTTGCATAGCACTTGGCATCAATAGCATCCACAGATTAGTGTGCCCTTGGCGTGCATGTGTGCTGTCATTTGAAAGATTATGCAAATTTACCAGGGAGAAATATCAGAATTGCCAAAACTTGTGTCTGATACTCACTTTAGGCTCCGCTCGTTTCACGGAAAATATTCTTCCGGAAAATATTTTCTAGAAATTGTGGTGTTCGGGGGCGGAAAATAACTTACCAAGGAAAAAAATTTCCAATCAAGAAAAACTATCCTTCTTAAAATGGAGAAAATATTTTTTCTCTTAAAAGGAAGGAAAATATTTTCCAGCCTTTAAGATATACTCCTTAAACTGCAACAACCTCATTCTCTCTCTATTCTCTCTCCTCTATCCCTTTTCTTTCTCCTTTCTCCTCCCAGCCGAACTTCTCTCTATCCCTCTCCCTTTTTCCATCCAAATGTACTGACATTTCTCTCTCTTCTTATCTCTTTTTCCTTCATAATATTCTCTCTAATGAACAGCGAAAAATATTTTATGTTTCATTTTTAAGTTTCAAGCGAACACCGAAAAATATTGTCATTTTCCGGAAAAATGACTTCCTGGAAAATATTTTCCGGAGATGTTGTATTTTTCGCGAAACGAACGGAGCCTTAGTATCAAAACTTTCAATCAAACGACTTCAATACCAAATTTTTCAAAAAAACAATCACTTAAGTGTTAATTTCAATTTGTTTCTCCGGAAATCCATCGCGTATTCTTTTATTAATATTTTGAGTCCATGTGACCCGCTGGAAAGTTTTTAGTCAACATTCAAAACATTATTTTTTAATATTCGATTTTTTTAAAAAACGTAAACTTAATTATAGTAACAAATAAAAAACTATAAATAAAAAGGGACAAGGGAAAGAGTAGGCAGTAAACCCTCGTCGTTGTCACCCCACTTGCTGGGAAGGACTGGCGAGGGTGTAGATTGCCAGCAGGGTCGTCAAACCCCGTCTAGACCTGGCCATTCCTTCTCGACAAGGGTACGGAGGTGGCGGCAAGGGCTTGCAGCCTTCCCCTTTAAAACCCCTCTTTTTCTAAAATGTAACTAATCTTAAATTTAATATTAATTAATTAACTGCCATACCGAATACAAAATAAATTAAAAAATCACATAGACTAAATTTTTAAATATATAATATTATAATAAAATTGTAATTATTAATGCCACCCATGAACATAAAGTTGTTGGAATTTTTTGTCATTTGACAATTAAATGATCGGTTTTATTTAAATTTGGCACTTAAGTATTTTAATCGGAAGTCTTGGCACTAAAGTGAATGTCATACACAAGTTTTGACGCTCTTGGTGTACTTCTCCTGAATTTACTTTGTTCCAAAACATTTGAACAATTGAATAATGAAAAGGAACTATAAATAAAAATTGCACAAAACAAAGAATTCGTATAAATATTTAAAAAAGAAAAAATCATCTCAAAAATATTTATAGGAAGTATTAATATTAAATTGATATCTCTTGAATATTTTTTACTATAATTCATGAATTTATAGTGGCCTCACATTAAAAATCATTAATTGTATTTTCCTACATAATTTCAAGTATATGATTGATTCTGTTTTACGTGCACTAATTTCAAGTAATGAAATTCCACTAGGAAATGCAAAATTTTTGGATCCATCAACTATGGAAGAGAGACAGCATTTGCGCTTCTACCAAACGGATCCCTCGAGATTATAGACTTTACTATTTGTTTCTTTCTCTCATTTGTAAATATTGTGACGGCCACCCTTTGGTAGTACTTACAACTTTTACCATATACATAATTTTGTCACGTAGCTTCACATATAATATTCCATGCATTATTAAAATTTTGAATAATATTCCAAAATTTGTTGGGAATGCAAAAAAAAATTGCTAATTTATATTGCAAACTCAATAAAATACTGATTCGGAATACTAATGTATCTATACCATCTGTAATATTCAATAAAGAAAAGCTAACCTTGCGCTTAATGACAGATCTCAATCGAAATTTTTTCTTCCCAAATGTCCTCAATTATTTATTGTATAAGTATAAATCTAGGAAAAAATGTGCAAGTTAATAATTAAGTATAGGAATTATTTTCACAACTTTTTAAATATCGAAGTTCTAGTGAATGGGAACACTCAATTGCGTGAATGCAAGAAATTGATATTTGAAATTTTAACAAAATTACCTCGTTACATGAAATATCTGAATCGTCAAATTATGGGAAGAAATAATCGATAAAAATATCCAATAATGAGGAAACTTGTATAAATGTGTGTGGAATGAGAAAAAATATATCAAGACTTGATATTTTTAAGAAATGTCATTTTGTGGTGAGAAGAAATTTTGTTAATTTTGGAAAATTAGAGGGATATTGGAATTATTTGCCTTTGTCCATCGATTCAATTTGTACAGATTAGATGATAGATGATAGGTGATGTAAGGGAAGGAAATGGATCAAGTGACTTGAAGTCACCTGATTTACTTTTTGTCCCCGCCATCCAATGCAGATCAGACGGTTGGGACAAAAAGCAACTTAAACCCCCCTCAGATAATGGGTGGCCGTCCAATCTAAAATCAGACGGCCACGGATCCCAAGTCAGGTAACTTCAAGTCACCTCACCTGATCCGAATCTGTTAGGGAAGACTAAAATTGTTGTGATCTCCGAAAAATAGGGGGTCTTCTTTGTTTTGTATAATGACTTGTTTTCATGCGCACGCCTCGTGCATAGACCACGGTTTTGGAGATAATATTGTAAATTTGTAAATTATATTTGCCGAATTTGTTTAGTAATGCCATTTTAATGAGAAGATTATTAACCATCGTACATGAAAGTACATATTAACCATAGACTTGTATAGTGATTAATGACAATTGTCCCTAATCATTCAGTGTGGCAAGGAAAAAAAAATACTGACACTTGCCAAAAAAGAAGAAGACAAAATGGTGATTATGCTTGGGATAAAAACGGGTGATTAATCAATAAAAAAGGTGTTGTGATTGTAAGGGTAAATTTGAAAATCAAGAAGTAAAATAAAGACATTTTTGGCATACAGATATAGATTAATTTTTGCATTCCTCTGACATTGTTCATCGAAAGATTTCATATTAAAGTCATATGGATTTTTCCACGAATTTATAGAATTCCTTTGTAAATTGTGCATTTTTATTCGTAACTTCTTTTTAATACTTTACGTTTTCAAATGTTTAGTGATAGAGTGGTTTTACTAATTTTTTTTTTTTGCAAAATTTTACTAAATCTTTAAAACGCAATTTTTTTGGATACATGCAGCGCGTGTGTACATCTATTATTGTTGCTGGAACTATCACCTACAGGAGGATAAGTAGGTGACTGTAACTTGTCTTGGGAAAGTAGAGCGGAATTAAAAAGCAAGATAAGTAATGACGTCCTAGATGAAATTGTACTGAAATCTGAATTTTTTGTGTACGCAAAATATTATCAAACGTACTGATAAAGAGTCAAAGAAGAGAGAATTCTGCATACAAAAATTATAATGATTTGGCTTATAGTAAGCCTACATTCATTCTTCATATTGACAACCGATTGGCTACATTCCACTAATAAATTGGTCAAAGGTTACAATTTTGAGTAAATCTCCCTCATTCACAATAGATCATACTAATATTTTGAATTTTTCTCAACTTTATGGACTTTATCTCACTAGAAAAAGGTGCGAATGATTGAAGCTGTTTTGGCTTTGGAATGTTTTATTCTCCTGTGTGCTCTCCGTCTTCTCTTGAGTACTTTAGTCTCCTTTTGTATTTCTCTACTTCAACTTAGCTGCTGAATAGTCTTTGAGTAGCCATAAAGGACAAAATTTTCCTTTCATTCAATTGTCTATACAGCTGTCATTGGCTTTTCATAAGAAGGTTTATCTTTTTAGATTGATCAATCATTCGAAGATTTTTTCTCATGCATTAGAAATGATTAGAATTCGAGCCAAATCTTTAATCAATATGTATTTGTCATGGATATCTAGATCAAATGTTGCATGGGAGACCGGATCATAAAAAAAAGTCTTCCGGTATAAGAATTTGACTCAAAATGGATATAATTCAATAGGAGCTATCGGTTCCTGGGCGGTCTTATTCTCTCCCGGAACCAGGGACTGGACCAACTAATCCTATTACCGGTCCGGTTTGATTCCCGGGCAGTCCAATGGGACCGGAATCGAGAAATGACAAATGGCGCAAAACCCAAGAAATAAACCGGAGAGTACAACATCAAACTGAACCATATTTGGAAAACTGTGCTGTGGTTTGCCTCTTCCTCGGCTCAAATTCGAGCAGTTACGCTCCTTCCCCACCTGCATCCAAGGAAGAGAAGAGAACTCTGTCTTTGAAGCCCGAAACTGCAAGGGAGCAGGGCCGGTTCCAATTCAGTCCAAATGGTCCGGTCCGAGTGGTCCGGTCCAATTCCGCCCTCCTAGGAACCGGGAACCAATTTCATTTTTAGAAACCGTGGACCGGACCACAACTCCAAAAAACCGGACCAACTTGGACGATCCGATCCGGTCCGAGCGATTCTCAAGTTGGGCGGTCCATTTTGCTCAGTCCTATAATCCAGTATCCCAAGATACCCAATAAAACCTTAGCTGACACATTGCCAGTATTTTTATAATCAATAGAAGATAGCCTCCAGCTCCATTCCAATCTTCACAATTGATATCTAGATGATTTTCACTATCGTCTGAAAGTTAAAGTTACTCAACATAAAGTATCGACAAATTTGGCTCAATGTGTAATGTCATCCATGAATTTTTAAATTATTTAATATGATCCCCTAGCCAAGAGTTCTTCGTTCAGCATCTGTAGTTCCTCATGCTGTTTCTTCAGCACTTGAAATTCTTCCTCTTTTTTGGCTAGCAATTCCTCAAAATCTTTCCTCAATCTGAGCTCCTCGTTATATGCATTTTCAAATGCTTCAAGCTGAAAATAGGCAAGGAAATCAGCAGATTGCATAATAATGCTTGAAACTTCTTTTGGAATTACTCTATCCAAATAATTCATGCTGCATCAAAACAATATAACTGACAACCGAGTAAGGCCTCGTAACAAGGATTTACTTTGCGGATAGCCTCATTTGCTGTTTTCTCAGCTTTCTGACGCCGGATCAACTCATTTAGTGCCTCCCCTTTAGAACGTGCGACTTCTTCCATTGCTTGGTCAAGTTGCTCATAGACATCGTCGCTGCAACTTCCTTCCTGAGAGGAGATAATCATCGTCGATATTCATAAGAAAGATATTTCCTCCCAGTAATCTATCTAACACCAGCTGTAGTATATAAATTATGAACATGTACAGTCTAAAAAGGAAAAGAAAATTCTCACCATTCCAGTATAACTTCGATTTTGACTGTAGCCTTCATATGCACGAGCTGAACTTGATTCAGCAATATGGTTGATCCCCTCAGCCCTTTCATACCGAACCAAAGATAGATCATCTTCAACGTCACTAGAGTTGGATCTTGAATGAACCAAACCAAGAGAAAGAGTCCTTATAGTTTGTACTCCAGATTCGAGAACAGCACTACTTGCTGAGACTGATGGAGCGATGTCCATATCGAAAGTGGTCAAATCACCTTCCCTGTAAAGATTTGGTAGGTCATATCTACTGAGATAAGGTTGCGTTCAACTAAAGCTCGACATGAATTCTAGAAAAAGCTTAAGCAGCAATCTCCTCCTGTACATAAAGAGCCTTAACAGAAACCTCAAGAAGTGGATGTCCATGGCTTCCATCGGCAAATGGAGAAGGGAACCTGGGGAACTTAGCATCTCTTTGGTGAGAATTTGACATTCATTTAACAATTTAAACCCAAAGGTCTGTGAAGATCAATTCACATAAACTTCTAAAGTCAATTACTCATTGAAAATCCGTTCCCTGAGATCTATCAGCTTCATGCTTTCCATAATTACACCTCAATAAATATGGTCACGTGCACGCGTACCTTGAGCAGATTAGGTGCCCACTGCAGACAAACCAAATACGACAAGATGGATGCGCATGCTGGTTTACAAATATGGCTTTCGTGGATGTGAGTTGTGCCATTTCCCTGCAACGTGAAAAGCAGATAACCAGGCAATTTCGAGAATATAAATGAAAAACGAAAAGGACACAGATTTTTGGACAAGTACTTGTCAACTTAAAATACAATAAGAAGCAAACAACTAAACCTAGCTGTGATCATTATAATTGGCCGCTTCATTACGTATAGGATTCTAGGTCCCGTCTATCAAGATAATCCTAGTAGGTCACTCAGATAAGTAACTATGCTAGCTCATTAAGCAAAGCCCGAGTACTGTTGGACCCTTAATCTAGTACTAGGAGAGGGGTAAGGGTATGCATGATTCGCGCAAGTTCTGTTAACTCATTCCGGAAATGAACATAAATCTATTTGGTAAAAAAAAAAATTCTATTTCTAGAATAGATTTTTGTTCCAAATATAGGTTTGGCCAAGAAATCGGAAACGAAAAATTTATTGTTTCCGTTCCAGAATAAGAAATCTAGAAATTATTTCTCTTACTGAATTGTATACCATACACACAATTGATGCAACTTTATCACAATAATCCATCTCTCCACCACGACTTTTGTAATGTATTTTATAATGGGGTTATTTTAGGTTGAAATTATTTTTTTTTGCGTAAGTCAACGTGTCTAAAGTGAATTTGGAATTACACAATGATAGAAAATGTGATGAAGTTTGCCAATTTTGTGCACTAAATAATAAACATTTGAAATTTTTAGAAATGTACATCTTGCAAAATCTAAAATGAAAAATCAATTGTAAAATGAAATATAAAGGTGAATAATTTTTTTTTTCATTATCAAACATATTTTTGTTTCTAGAGTAGAAATTAATTGTCATTATCAAATGCATTTTTTTCCTCAAAAACTCATTTTGGAACAGATATAGAAAACTCTATTTCTGTTCTAAAGCTCAATTTCTAGCTAGAAATTATATCATGCGCGCCCTAAATATCATATTAGCTTGTACTGCCCAAGAATTACAGATACAATTATGAATCATGATTAGGTCGTACTCAAAATAGCGTCTGTCTGCAGCTGCTCCCATGACAAGCTTCGTAATGGCATGCTGCTCGATGAGTTCGACAATCCCTTTTCCTATGTCTTGTGTCTCAACGTATCTTTTCTTAGCAGGAACCTGAAGAAAGAAACGGTAGTTTGCGCACGTAAATACACTCCAACGCTTTTTATTTGGTGGCAGTAGTTCTAGTCTTCTAGCAATTTTGTCATTAGGTAAAAATAAATAACCATGATATGGGAGATTGGCCCGCCATGTAGGTTGAATTATTCACAAAGAATAGAGAGCTTTTTGCGGTCAATAGTAATTTTCAGAAGCTACAAATGTGTGCTATAGAAGAAAGGTACTAACCCCTGCTTGGTTACACATGTGAATGTACTCATCCAGAATGCTTTCCATCTCTTGCTTTGCGAGTTCTTGAGGATTGCTGGATCCACTACGATAATACGGGCGTGCTGGGGAGCATAGTTCAACCGCATAAAGGAAACTATTATTACAAAACTATGACAGAGGAAAATTACATCAACTAGAATTTGAAAGGAATACTAGCAATTTGCTCGTATACAAATATTATATTTCTAGAGTGAGTCATTCTCAGGAAAAACTTATCTCCCAAACAATTTTACAGATGCATCATCCCTCAGACAATGATGCTAAGTAAAGAACTAATTAAGATTCAACCGTGCCGTTGTAACACATATTAGTGTTGATACAAGAGTGTCACCGTGAGCTATTTTTCACCCAAAGTCTATGAAAGACACATCTACCTATAAAGTCCAATAACGTGCTTGGATAGAAATGAACTTCCTTCAATGCAGTCCCACAAAACTATCATCTGAAATCATCGGAGATCTTCTTGCTGATAGAGTGCAATTGCACCCCAATTATTTTTAAAAAAAATGGCAATGAAGCTAACCAAAAACTATCAAGTCTCCACTACTTAGTTCACTCAACAGGATTTTACATCAACAAAAACAAACTCTCGCCTTTGAGGGGATTCACAAACAATGAAGCAATCTTTTTCAACATATGCCGTATGGATTCAGTTGATCAAATGATGATATTAACGAGATTGACCAAGCAATCTCCTTAAGTCATTACCATAATGATTACTACACGTAGTCATCCTTTGACAGTGAAAGAGCAGTAAAATCTCGAGCAAATTACCATGTGTGCTCGAAAGCTTCTACTGAGCAAAGAATCAAACATTGCGGGAACATGATTGAGCGTATAACGAGACCCTAAAACTCATAGAAGCAAATTCAAGCCCCACGTGAGATGAAACATATGAAAATTCGAAAAATTCCAAGTACATGGTTCTGTGTCTCCTTGCAATACACAGCAAACTGACAAAAAAAAAACAGCTTGTGGGTGAAAATACATTGGAAAGTCGTGCCACGACACTGTTCAACTCCACGTTTCTGACAATCAATGATTGTAAGAAGAACAATGTATAAGACGGATTTAACTTGGGCAAATCCAACACCTTCGAACCCGATCACTTACGAGATGGATTCAGCTTATGAGGCTGATGAACATGGATGATGCGGAAGTCGCCTCCGAAATTATTCAATGCCCACGAAAGGGTCGACTTGCTTTCCCCCACGTCCCTCCCCACCGCGACGTAGACCCTTTTGTTGACCACCCTCGCCGGCGATTGACCGTCGCTGAACTCAATCATCGCGGCCGCACAACTCGAGACAGGGGAAGGACCAAGCGGACACGAGCAACTTCACCTGGGCGAGAGACGCTGATCGGTGATGACCCAGATGAGTTTTTCCCCGATTGGTTTGCTTATAATTGACTGGTGTCTGCTCTTATGTTCGCGCAACAGGAGGGGAATGTCCCATCAGCTTCAAGAGGGCAGTCACGGCAAGCCAGACTAGCCAACCTCTGTCAAGGGATTGCTGTCGCTTTCCTCTCTCTTTCTCTCTCTCTCTCTCTCTCTCCCTACGTACACTGTTGAGGATTGAAATGGGGTTAACTTCCAAAGGAAGGCGTTTATTTATTTTTGTTTTCTCTTTATCGTTTCCAAAGTCTTTATGGAGTCAATGGCCAAAAGCAGCAGCCTCTAAAGCCAAAGCTCGCTTTCCGGGAAACACAGGCTGTGTTACACAGCACCTAATGCCCTTAAAAAAATTCTTTAACTTTAAATTTACTTTATTTTTCTAAAAATACTTCTATCTTTAGGTCCCTCTGAATTGATACATTCCTATTTTTTTAAAAAAATTTTAGGTCTCGTCTCGATTCTATCCTAAATATCCTATAAAAAAATCAAACATAGATCTTATCTCAATATTATCGTGTATTCTTAATTTTATTCTAAAATTCTTACGATCTCATAAAAAATCATTAATTTTTACTTGAGTTACAAATATACCACTATTAACCTTCCACCCAAAATTTAATCGAGAAATGAAAAACTCCCAAGTACTAGCTATTAGATCATTCCAAGCGCGAGCTCTCCAATCGCAAGACTTGGAATATTCCCAAGTATGAGAATTTGAAGATCAAGCGCAAAATCACTAAGGATGATTCTGACAAAATATTAATGGAGAGCAAATTTAGGACTCCAGTAAAAGGTTTGTGATCTTTTATCAGATAATATATTATAGTGAAATTAAAACTGGATTTAAAGTCAAGATTTTTTTATGAGACAAAAAAAAATTAAATAAGAGCAGATATTTAATTTAAACTTGAGGGTTTTTTATGAGACGAAAAAATTTTAGGGTAAAATTGAGACATGACCGGAAATTGATATTTTTTTAATCGATAAAATTTAAAGTTGGAGAATCTTTTAGGATATTAAGCCCAAATAGAGTGAAAACAGACATCGTGGTGCTCGAGTATGTGTGGGAATACACGTTCACCACCATTCCCTTTTATGTGTATCTTTGCCTTTTCACTTTTGTTCCCCACGTTTAATCTCGATGTTTCTTTTCTTTCAATGATTGAGATTTTTCGCCAAAAAAAATGTCCAATTGAGACATTTGGGTAGTTGCCCTTTGGAAGAACAGTCGGCAATTGAGAATACTTCTTACGAATGCGCCATTGTTTCTAATGTTGCGCTCGGTGTGGCTGAGTAGAATTGAATCAAGGAATGATATAGGATGACGATTTTCCAGTATCTTTGTTTAGTAAGATGCGGGTTTAAGATGGAATGGAGATTCTCATGTTCGGCTGTAAGACATGATGTTGCAAAAGGATAAAGTTTAACAAATTTCATTTGCACTGCACTTGGCATTATTAGTAAATTTCCCTTTGAGCACCCTCCTTTTTTAAATTTTTTTAACTAATCTTAAACTTAATTTTAATAAATTAAAAGTCATACCGGATAAAAAATAAATTAAAAAGCCACATTGACTAATTTTTTTAAAGTATATCATATTATAATAAAATTTTTAATCATAAATGCCACAGAAGGAAAATTGCTAGAATTTTTCACTGGATTAAGTGATTGTTTTTTCTCATATTTGACACTTAAGTATTCTGCCATAAAGTTTTGGCACTCTTGATTTCCTTCTCCTGGATTTATTGTAACATTCGATAAAGAAAAGATAACCTCCTTCTTTTTGACAGATCTCAATCGAAATGTTTTCTTACCAAATGTCCTCAATTATTTATTGTAACTATAAATCTAGGGAAATATGTGCAAGTTAATTTAAAGTATAGGATTTCTTTTCACAAGTTTTTAAATATTGAAATTCTAGTAAATGGGAACACTCAGTTGCTTGAATGCAAGAAATTGATATTTGGTATTTTTAACGAAATCACCTTGTTACATGAAGTATCCGAATCGTCGAATTATGGGAAGAAATAATTGATAAAGATATCCGATATGAGGAAATTGTATAAATGTGTGTGAAAAGAAAAAATATATATTAAATTTTGACATTTCTAAGAATGTCATTTTGTGGTGAGAAAAGATTTTATTAATATTGGAAAATTATAGGGATATTGGAATTATTAGTTTACGCATTTGTCCATGGATTAGATTAGATGATAAATGATAAGTGACGTTTAGGGAAGACTAAATTGCTGTGATCTCCGGAAGTTAGGAGGTCTTCTTTGTTTTGTATAATGACTACTTTGCATGCGCACGCTATGCGCATAGACCACGGTTTTGGACATAATATTGTCCATTATATTTGTCAATTTTGTTTAGTGATGCCATTTTAATTAGAAGATTATTAACCATCGTACATGAAAGTATAGGGTAAAGACTTGCATAATGATAACTGTCCCTAATGATTCATTGTAGCAATGAAAAAAAATACTGACACTTGCCAAAAAAAAAGAAGACAAAATGGTGATTACCCTTGGGATAAAAGCGGGTGATTAATCAATGGAAAGGTGTTGTGATTAATCGAGCCTCGCCGACTAAGGGTGAGCTTGAACTCACCAATCTCAACGAGGCTCAAGCTCGCCAATCTGGTGAGGTCTCAACCTTCCTAGAGCTTGGTAAACTCGTCCCTCGCCTCTTGGTCGACAACCGGTTGAGAAAGAGGGAAAATGGGGAAAATAAAAAAGAAAATGAAAACAATCAAACTTTTATTTTTAAGAAATTGAAAATGACTTATTAATGACACTTAAATTAATTAGTTAACCCATTCCATTCAAGACCCATTAAGTTATTTGATGACTCATTTAAGATCTATTTAATATTTTAAGCTAACTTATTTGTGACTCACATTATCCAATTTAAGTTAAAATATGAGTTTTGACCTAATTTGCCACCTCTATATATGCTGAGATGAAATGATAAAGCTAAATTGACGTGAGAGATTGGACAAATGAAATGGTGAGGAGCTTGGCTGGGCTCTTATGTACCAAGCCCATCGGATGAACAGGCTCACAATGGGTTCATGTCTCGCAAATGTGCCCTAAAAGCATGTGTCACTATTCATAACCTTGAATGGATGCATCCGACATCTTCGCAGCGCAACCTATCATTGTGTTGCCTTAAAAGCTCATATGAGCCGTTGTGCTTGATTTCTTCCTTAGTCACCAATGCACCTCGAACAACATTAAGAATTTCACATCTATCAGTATATCGACACCCAGCTAATTTCAAGGCATTCAAGGAAATGGGATATTTCTTCAACTCTGAAACATGCCTCATTCAATTCGAGGAATAAAATGTTGATGATTTTTTATGAGATAAAAAAAATCGAGAGTGATTTACATCTAAACTTAAAATATTGGATTTTTTTAGTCGACAAATTAGTGTTAGTAAAAAAGAATTGGTACTTGTAAAAACTAAGAAAAGACGATGGTTATGCTTGGGAAAAATGATGGTCGCTCGATGATTGGGTATTGGAAAGAAACACTTTTGGTTTCAATAGACAGACTTAGACAAATACTTTCGGTCCTACAACCTTCCTAAAGGAATGTCAGAATTTAACTTCTTTTTTTATATCTTTCCGCGTGGCCCCCTTTTATGGATCTGCGTACACCAACCATTGGATTTCCTCCAAAATTCCCCCTAGTACAAGGGGGCCCCTCTCCGTTGGATCATGCAAGGTCAGGTGACCTTGCGTGCAGGGGATCCGGATTTTATACATCGTGTGTTTGTCGTTAGTACCACATTGAATGTTTCGAAAATGTAGTGATGGATCGATTTTTTTTTTGGGTCAAATGTGATGAAGCGATTTGAAATGCGAGTTTTTTTTTCTACACAACCACATCAAGTGCACAATTACTGGTACTATCGATGAAAAACCAACGTTTTTTCTGATTTTTTTATTAAATTATTTTATAAGTAACACGTAATGAAAGCAAATTATATATACAGCAAAAGAAATCCAATGAGAGTTTACTAAAATAAATACCAATTATGGGTAAACTTGTCAACATAAATTCATTTTCAAATCATATTTGATGAGACGAGTTATCATAAGTGTTAATTATATCTAGTAAATGAGTTATAAATAGGTTAAAAATGGTAGATTCTAAAATAATATGAGTAATAGATGGGTTAACAATTTACTCATCTCTATAACTCTCTCGCATCTTCGCTCGATCTCAAACTCGCTTATATAGTGCTCTCGCCTTAATATAAGTATGGGTTCTTTTTTCTAGATTATGTTAAATATGAAATACTTTAGTAATATGAGTTCAATAGGGTATAGATTGTTACATAGTAATTAATCAAGATTGGTTAATTTGGCTAGGGTCATTTTTCGATCCAAGCCAACCTGACCGTATAATGGATCTGATCATAGATGAAAGAGCTGCCAAAGCGAAACACAGAGGCCCAAAAGGCACGCTGATCCGAAAGGGCTCCGATCTTTTGGATCGCAAAACCAAACTTTATATTTCATTTGCCCAACTCCCAACTCCCATCTCCTAATGTCCCTACCCGACCCGAGGGGCTGGGCCCGACTGATCATATGATCCGACCCGAAACCCGACTCGGATCCAAGCAAGTCCATTCCCCTCCTATTATAAAGGCTTACCAAATCCCGCCAACGTACAAAACTCTCTCTCTCTCTCTCTCTGTGTAGCAAGCAGTGAACCGTCAGCTTCCATCTCCGGATTTTTCTCTGTTAAGAGCGAACTTCGTCTATCGAACGAAGTGGATCGAGCGGTGAAGATGAAGATGAACCGAGCCTGCGACCTCAGCTCCATCTCCGTCCTCCCTCCTCACGCCAGGTTCGGGCCGCTCTCTCTCTCTCTTCCTTTTGTGTGATCGTCCACTTGATTCGTTTTGGCAAATCCTTAATGCCGTAGCTTTAGGTAACTATTCTTCTATGTTCATTCGAGTCGTGAGCATTTTCAGTCTGGTTTGCTTCAGTTCTCGCGACTGACGAGCGGACGGACGGTGTGAATCTTCCAGTTTCGTGGCGTTTTGCTGCTTCCGAACTGTCTGTTTTGGCGAAACTGCAGGGAATGATTGTGATTTGATCAATCTGAATTGGAGCTTGTGATTTGTGCTTCGCTTGTTCTATTGAAGGATTGAATCAAATATCAGTTCTAACTTTTACCTGTAAGTTTCAACCGAGATAAGGAGGCTTTGAATTCGGGAAAATCTGCAATTAGATGTGGCATCATCATGATGTTCTCTCTTTTGGTTGCCTTTTGCCGGAAGTGACTTGGAAGAGATCATGCCTGTGAGATAATATGAATTTAGGAGTTTGTCTGCCACATGAATTTAATTCCTCATTTATCTTCCAGTTCTGGAGAAATCTCGCAATTCACAAAAATTGTAATTGTATTAATACAGAGAGTGACGAGAATTACACATTTGAATACCTGTGACATTATTCCCTCCATGTTACGCATTGCATTCTAGAACTGCATAATCATCTGCTCTTTTTATAGAAAGAATGGAGATCAAAGTTGTTTCGCCTTCTTATGGAAGTGGAGCTTAGCTGCTCCATGCTGTAAAATGAAGACTAAAGCTAGATGCTCTTTGGCAATGATGTGCAGGAGACCAACGACTCTACAAGCTGGAGGAAAAGCATCACAGCATCAAACACAGCAACTTTCGCAGCAATCATTTTCTCAGGGACTTTCATCTCAGCATGGGCTATTCTCTCAGTTCTCCCAGAATTCTCTGGACGAAGTTTTAACAAACGATCTGGTCTGGCCCTTTTTACTTTGACTATTAACATATGAACAGAAATATCTTTAGCCAGCACTCAGGATTGTTTATTCACATTAAATTCACTAGGAAATGACGTTTAGATAATTTAAATTGGGATCCAAGTCATCTCTAGTTTCAAACCCATCTGTCGCCAAAAAGTATCACATATGTTATTTAGAACATAGACTCAGGTGTTGAAACCAGTTATCCAGGCTTTCAATATAGAGATGTAATTTTTGTCACTAACGGAAGCGTCTGCACTGTAATTGATTTGTGACATTGACATGGTATAATTGCTTAATGAGATGCAAACATAATCCCTTAGCTATCCTCCTTTGATGTTTCAGGAGATTTTTTTAATCGTAGATGCAACAAAACTTGGCAGAAGTTCAGCTGAGATGGACTGTGGTCGCTCTGGACAAGTTTTGAGATGAAATCTATGTCAAAATTTTGTAACATTTTGATGTGTCTTTGGATAAATTTGCTGTACCATGATTGCATCTACCAATAAAGAGTACAATAATAATTGACAATTGCTTGCCACTTCTAAATTTTCTTTTCGTTTATCTCCTAAATATGACTCTTTCAGTTCAAACTTAGACTCAAGTTTTCTTTCTATAGATAGGAACATTCCTCTCAATGAATGAAATTATTTGAAGCGACGAGACTGGGATCCTGCAAAATCTATTTACGTTTTATCATGCTGTTCACGCATCATATTTACATTTGATGTTTGGATAATAAATGGTGAATAAATTTATATTTATGCAATCTTTCTTCTGTAACATTTAGGTGATTGTGATTCTATCCTTCTAAATAACGAGCATTTTTTTAAATTGATTTAACATCAGTTTTGCACAATTTACTTGCAGAGATATAGTTCTGGAGAACGCGAGAAATCTAAAAGGACCATACCTTCCTTAGCTGGGGTCCCTCATATGCGAGAAGAGAGTCAAATGCCAATCTCAAGAAATTCCACCAGACTTATCCGGAAGTGGAGCGCCAGTTCCTCATTAGATGGTGGAAGTAAGCTGCAGAAACTATCAATGGCCAGATGAATATTTCTTGAATTCTAGCTATTCTTAATGGTCCTCGACACAGAAGTTCCTGAAAGTTATGTTTACTTATATCATTTGTTTATGGTGTTACATATGATGGGGCTTCCTGACTGTCATCTGCTGGCCTTTTTAAAAGGGCAGACGTGTGACTATATGATCCCTATTTGCACTATAATAAGTTTCCGAAGCTTCAAGGAGCATTATCGTTACTTTTGCAGGTCCAATCACAGAAGAACTCGAGCGCAGAATTGGATTAATGGAAGCTTCAATAAGCAGGTTTATGATAGTAGTGGATTCTGTCCAGAGTGATGTCATGCAAGTAAACAAAAGAACAAAAGAATTATCCCTAGAAGGTAAATTCTTTATCCAATGTACGTAACAAACACGCAATATAAGATCATTTTAGCAGTGTTATTATAATACATTTTATAACCACTGCTTACCTTCAGGCGTATGGATGTCACTAATTCGAAATTCAAGAACTAAGTCTGTCGATGAATTCTTCTTAATCGATGTGCCAATAACTGCCAATCCAATGGAAGAAAAATGTCAATGGCCTCACTACCTGAAGTTATGACAAATACGTGACTTATGCTATGTGGAATGACATGCAATTTTTGCTGTGTTGGAATCTATTTTGCTTTGTCTGTTACAGTCTTCTTATGTGATGTAATGGTATGATATGGTCATTCGGGGAGTGCTGCAAATTAACGAGTCACCGTCTGTGTCCTTCTGACTGTTGTTGCAGTGGAAAGCATACAGCAGAAGTTGATGACCCAGGATAACTCATTGCAGCAAATGGTAACACATCAAATCCCATCATTAGTTTTGTGCTCCTGTTCAAGTATTCACGTCACATAATTCCCATGCATGACTATTAAGCACTCAATGACATGGTGAATTAGAGCAAAGGACAAGAAGATATCAAAGCTAGCCTTGAATGTGGTTTTAAATCGATATCTGAACTACTCAATAAGCACACAAACGAGGACAGATCGCAGGAAGTCTTCTCAGCACTCTCAGCCTTACCGGGAAAGATAGAAGGACTAATGCTGAAACTCCAAGATCAGCTTCATAATACCTTCACCAAAGAAATAGAGGTACATAGCTATACAATTCAAAAGCTGATTTAATGTTTTGCTTGATTTCTGGTAACGTTCTTAAAGGTGAAAGCGAATGGCACTCAAGGTAAGCTTGTTCCCATTGCCAAGAGAATTTCCTTGTGCTTCAGATTAATCATACTTTGCATTTTTCCTTATACGATCCTTTTTGTATTTTTTTTTGAGAGAATTATTTATATTTCATGTCTTTAGTTATTCCAGGCAGCACGATACATCCTGCAGGACCAAAAAGCAGCAGCAACTGCTGTTCCTCCAGTAAAGGTATTTTACCACTCTCTTAAAGATCACCTGGACTTGTTGATTGCTCTATACGAAAGAAAGCAATTGAGCTTGCCAGCTTGCAGGTTACCAGCATTTGCGCTATCCCACAAAGGAAAGCACAACAATTAGAAAGGTATGTCATCTCGTCTTTGGTGATTGCTTTGCTAAATGAGAGAAATAGATCATCGCAGCCCTGTTAGCAAGGTTAAGTAGTTCAGGGCTCAGAGGTGTCGAGCCTGATTCATTGTTTTGGCTGCTTACAATTTTAGAAGCGAACGTTTCATGTGAGATAAATATAACTGACAAATTGAAGCATCCTATTTGGATAGCCATCATGCCAACACTTCTAACAGCAATATGAAGGTTTTATCCTTCTCTGCAGTCAAAGCTGAGACGCACTGACATTATCTTTTGTAAATGCAACAATTTCCATGCTGAGAATGTAGTTATCCTTTCAGAAGGGTGTTCCAATAATTATTAGAACTTGTGGGATGAACTTTATTAGCTGGTTGAATTACTCTAATTTTATGTGTGTGGGCCTTTTTTTTTTTTTTTAATGGGATACACCGAACAAAAGAACACAAAAAATGTATTGCTATTTGCTGGGCTGAGGATGGATATTTATCTTGCTGGATTATTACCTGCGTCTGATCTGGGATTGCATGCTTGTTTTGATGAGTAAATAAGTTTCCTGCCTGCTTATTTTGATGATTAAATAAGTTTCCTGCATGCTTACCTACTTATGTTTTGCTTGACCTAATTTTCTTCTGTCCCATGTCCCTAATCATTTTGAATTATCAAAGTGTTGGTTTCAGTTCAGCTGCAAATTCAGCAGCACGTTTGCAAACCAATTTCGTACCAAAAACTGAACTAGGAGGGTGGATGTCAGTGAAGTCAGAAAAAGCAACTTCTAATTTGCCAATGATGAAGCACAAGCAAAAAGAAGTGTTATCAAGCAGAAAGGTGTTTCTGCCTTTTTGAGTTTCCTTTTGCTCATCTAACAATAGATAATAACTGATATAAGATATCAATTCTTAAGACATAGAATTCATACAAGTTGTACTGAGTTGCTTAAAATCATCTCAGTACGATTTTGTTGCAACATATGGTCTCGTCACCTGGTTACAGAGTGAAGTATTCCTCATCTTAACTTGTGGCACTCTCAGCAGGTCAGGGTGGATGAAAAAGAATGTCGACTTTCCATTGAGTCGGATGAGGAGATTGACAGTGGATTTCATTGTTTGCTTAATGACAGGGAGACAGGTAAGGCCTTATGGGATGATTATGTACCCATCAGCTGCTACTAGTGAAATAAAAGGAACTATCGCCAGATTCACAAAGCCATTAGGGAGCAAGATTGAGTCCAGTAGCTCCACTTAAGATTGACATATGGAACGTCATTATTTTCTGCAAACCTGACTACCATCCATGAAAGCTCGTACATGTTAAACAAATTAAATTTATAGATATCGCCAGTATTGTATAGATATATAGATGGACATAAAGGACTATCCCTGATCAAAACTCCTTGGCCAGATAGGGGAAGCTCCATAACAGATGAAGTCAAGGTAGAGACAGCGCGTATTCTAAGGAAAGCGAGGAAGCGAAAGTGGAGGTCTTCAAAAACTATAGTTATTAATTGAAGGTCTGTAACTCCTTCCCCATCCAAGATGTTGCGCATTTAGTAGTTCGTGCCTGTAGAATAGTAGATGTCTGCATATAATATTCTCACAAGCCCTTTGCTTCAAGCCAGGAACAATTAATAGTATGACAGAAGAAACTGCTGCAAACAAAGCGGTATTTGTTTGTAATGCCTTTTTCATACTCACTGGGGGATTATTGAATATGCCAGTACTTCTTCCATGGCTTGGTGTTGGAAATAAGGCTCAATTCCTGGCGAAGAGGACACCAGCCTGGAAAAGCAGCCCCAGTTGTCCGAATAACACCACAATAAGGTATCCCCTCATCTGCCCGAGAGTTGTAAACTGCTATAACCGTCAATTATACATGTAATTCTGGTGTGACTGCGTCGCGGACATTTACCTAGTTGTTACTCTCTCTTTCATCTACCTCTAAAATAATAAAAGTAAAAGTAAAAATCCACTAAGAAGTAAGATGTGCATGCTGGATATTTGTCTAGCATTTCACGATTGATATTCTGGAGAGAGAAATTGTCTATCAGACTTTCGCTGATGACAACAAAACAGTGGAGTGACAGTTGAATTATGAGATGAATTTCCGGCAACTGACAGTGCAATATGATCTCTAGCACGACGGATGCCACTAGCACCGAGCATAGCCCGAAATAGATCAATTTTCTCCCTTTTGGGCCAGCCCTTTACTCCAACCTTCAAAAGAAAAGTAGCATCTTCTGCCACTATTTTGTAGTTTTTCCCCGTACATGAATCCATTTTGAATTGATTTTATGTCTGTTTATTTTGTTAGATGACCAAATAATTTTCTGAATAATTATTCAAAATCACGTCAGTATTTTCTCCATTATTTTGTAACCTTTTCCCTAATGACCTTTTCATATATTCCCTGAATCGATTCTAAGAGATTTTGTGTCTTTTTAATTTTTATTAAGCAACTGACTAATCTTCTTTTAATGAATTCTGATAATCAATAATGGAATAATGTTTGGCCATTAGTCCACGCTCTCCGCATACATCACACGGTTCCATCTCAAATTTTTGTTAGGAACATCAATGTTAGATAAGTGGAATAGAGCTTGTTTTTTGGTCTAATCAACTTAGAAGAGAATGATGTCTAGGCAATGTGAAGGGAAGCCATCATCCTCATTCATGTGCAAACACAATCACGAAAGACGAGTAACTTATCTCGATTGGTGAAATTTTATGATCTCATGAAGGACCCTGCTTAAAAATGTATATAAAGCGTGCTTTACAAAGTGTACCGTAAGTGTCGAATCCTTTTTACACTCTCATGTACCGAGTCTTTGATGTCGCGTCGGACTCTCCCTGGGAGTTAAAATAAAAGCTCAGCAACAGCTCAGAAAATAGAGAGCATCAGGCTTTAACGGGTGGTCCTAAGGTACGTCTTCCATGGACCGATTCACGATCCTGTTCCCCCTAGGACGTCATGATTCCCCACTTCATGGGCACGATAAAAGAAGGCCACGCATCTTCCTTAGGGGAAATGAAAGTGAAATCATACACGCCGACACTATCATCATCATCATTTTTTTTTAAATTGAGGATTAATTTTTTTTTTTTGGTAAGGTAAGTACATTGAGGATTAAATTTGAAACCTGATAAAAATGATAATACAACCGTGAAAACCATTTGAAACGGGAAAGTCCACTCCCTCACAATCTTCGTAGTCAGCATTTCACCTAACTCGTGAACACGAACAAATGCAGCGATGATACTAAAACTTAAGCGGTAAGACAAGTGCGTCGTCGTTGATATTCGAGACTTCGGTTGTGATTGACACGTTGGGGGAGAAGGAATGTTTGGTGCGATCTTTACATGATAACGGGCCAGCAAACAATGGACCCCTATCGTTGCAAAAGCCAGCGCTTGCATTGGTCGTTGCTCGCGAGCAGATTCGATGATCTAATCCCAACAGATTGTCGGAAACACCAAGTTTCAGCTTCAGGTTAGGCAGTAGACTTTCCGGTTGGGAGCGGCTACGACCTAGATCTTGATCCTATCACAATCATGACTAGCGAAGATTGATGAGCCCGACGAGATCATCAAAGCGTCGCTTCATTGATTTCTATATTAGGGGGAAAATTATAATCTACTGAGTTCTTGCTTCCATAAGAATCAATGAGCACTTAGAATAAAATATCCAAAGGAAGGCCGCGGTTCTTTCCCAATCGCGATCGTTGGGGATCTTCAAGGTCAAGCAAAGGCAAGAAATGGGTAGTGGCCAGCTTACCCAATTCACCCATTCGGCATGCAAAAAGCACCCTCCAACCCCCCACCCCCTCCTCTTTCTTCTCACCAATATCTAAAGACACGACCCAAGCCTAAAGACAAAAAAGAACACGTATCTCTGTCCCACTTCCACTTCCCCCTTTCTCTTTGCATTGCCTCCGTTCTTCCGAGTCAGCATCGTCGCCGCTTCTTAGGTAGAGCGAAGCCAAATCGGTCATTCGTTCCTTCGCGTGGTCCTCCAAGGCAGAATACGCTTTTGTTAATGCGGTAAAGGCGTAAAGCTAATTGTCTCACATGGGCCTTGTTATTGGGCAATTAATCGCCACTAGAGTCGGTAATCATTGCGGCGGGCCCGCTCGTGGTCCTCTAATGGGCCCAAGATGACTCTGTTCAGGCCTAACCTAGCCTCACGTCACTTGAATGGTAGAAATCGTGAGAATAAAAAAAGGAAAAAAACATATCGTCGCGAAATCGGAGAAAAAAAGAAGCTTTAACTTTACATCAAATCTCTATCTTATGTATTCAATTTCTTTGTCTAGAAAAATCTCAAACTTTCATTACTAAACTGTCTACACGTCCAAAAATCTCTAGTGACAACTCTCTCTTGCTTACGACTCACCCTCCTCCTTGCTCACAATTCGCCCTTGCTCGTTCCTAACTCACCTTAGGTCGTTTGTTCTCATTCATCATCTTTTTTTCAAATGGCTTAGTTAGTCATATTATTTTGTCATAAAAAATGAAATAACGATAAAACGAACTAACAAAAATAGGTTTTCAGATAGATCCCAAAACTAAATCAAAGAAACACGGTAGGATCTAAGGAAAACAAAGCAGGTTCAAGTTCCAAAAATTAGGAGCTCACTCTAACCCGAAAACTAAATCCTGAATTGAACATATCTAAGTGCAGTATCTTATGTCGATAATTTTGAAACAATCAATGGTGATTCTTGGACGCCTCGGCAAATCTGGGATTGAAGCGAAAGTTGTGAATGTTTTCAAAAATAAAAATATTAGAAGCAGAATTGAGATTGGACGTATAAATGAGGCTTTCGTTTTTTTTTTTCTTTCTTGGAAGGAGTTTGCTCTAGTTGCCTGGTGTCCTGTCTGATCGTGAGTAATCTTGAGTTGATTTGTGCCTTCTTCTTTCTCCTTCCCAAGACAATCTCGTGTCCTGCAAACTATCTGGCCTTAAATTCACTTGTCGCTGCATCTGTGCCACGGAGTTTTCTGCAGATGGGAACAGTTTTTACGAAGTGGATGAAAGGCACTTATTGCCTACAACGGGTAAATTCAACGCCTCAGCTACGGAACTTAAAAAAATTCACCCGAATAACTTCTAAAGAACTTCTTTTCTAATTCGATTTGGTTAAAGAGTGCCATAGCCGCTTGATAAATACCCACATAAGGAAAGTCAGTGAATGCCCCAATTTTCTTATGATCCATGCAATTAGCACCGTAAAAGTCGAAGATCTGGTGAATTGTTAATGATTTTCATAAATATAAAAACCTATTATTCCTATTTTAAGATGTTACCAAACACAGTACTTCGAAATTCATTTACCACTTCACTCACGGAATATTCATTCTCGTTCTTCTTAATGTATTTTAAATGTTTCATCCCGACTAATCAAAAAGGTCTATGAGGTTTGTATATTTTCTCTAATAAAAAAAGGGAAATGGAAAGAAATGTATACTTTTGATTGGGAAGTTTCTTTCTGTTAGTGGATGGTTAATGTCACCAGAACAACTTTTGCATCAAGGCTCTTTATGTTTGTTCTTAACCAGTTCTCCCTTCAATAGTTATAATTTGAAGGATGCTTTGTACATGTTTTTCCTCACTGATGGTGAGTCTAATACATGAATCGTGCACTCAAGGTTGATTTGGGTTTTAAGTTAAGCATTCACTCTATCCTTTATCGATCAAGCAATACATCATGCTCTTGACTGATATGGTTTGGGTGCATCACGTGAGAACCGATCGAGTGGAATGTTCACATGCCCATAACGATGATAAGACAAACTTCTCGGCTCATTATGAAAGACAATGATGAGCAATACCCTTCAAACTTTGTCAATGCGTTGATGATGATGCAATATCCAAAAACACCAATTTGATAGCGGGAAGCTAGTTTTCGATATTTGCCACCCCCTTAAATTTCATCAATGATTCTTGCTTCAGAGCCTCTTTCAAGGAAGTGGCTCATTTAAATTCAAAACTCGACAGTCATCATTACCATCATTATGGCTTCCCTAAAGGTTGTTTCAATGAGTGAAAGGAGGAGTGAAAACATGGCCACTTCCAGATCTAATTATGTTTACTAACGAATAACAAAAAAAAAAAATGTCCCTGTAAATCTTCTTTGATCTTTCTGGTTTCACTGCATAAGCACAATGTGAAGAGAGAGATATGCATAACTCGTTGATCATCTCCCGCATTTGGATTTGTATTTTGATTTGTATAAGTAGTTCACATTTACGATGAAATGCAATTTATGAAGATGAATTTGCTGTTTATTATTCTATACAAAAGAATGTTGACTAATTCATCTCGCACGGCTCCTAAGTGATAAAAGAAAAAAGAACTCATCTTCTTTATGAGCAGATTCTCTCATTTATTTCCTTTTTCTCATCTACATATAAGTTATAAAAAAGAATATATCATATTAAATAATGTAAAGATCGCGCTAGATGTTACTATTCGTGAAATGTTACCAAGTCCATTCGTATGAATTCAGCATAAGAAAAATATCATTCGAAAACTTAATAAGACTTTTTCTTTAAAGCCATCATGAAATCATTCATCCGTAATCCCATTGGCCTTTCCTCTTACACTAACCCAGATATAAACATATAGTATGATCAACTCTGAAGGCCTTTTCTTTTGTATTTTTTTGGGGGTACATCAGTCTGGTGGTCAAAATTTCATCTTCAGAAGCATGTTAGGTTCTTTCGTTGACAAACTTGAAATGCATCAATGTTTTTCTTACCGAGCCCGTCCCACGACCGTAAATCTCGAATCGACGGCCTTCTCTGATGTCGACTGAGAAACTCTTCGCAGAGAGAAGAATCGGAAAAAACAACAGTATCGAAAGTAATAGGAATTCTTGTCTCCATTGAATTGACATGGTTCCCTATATATTTAATCGGCTGCAGGAGTACACGAGGAAAGAAAAGGAGAAGAAAACAAAAGTTCAGGGGCAATATCGATGGGCCAAGTTCTTTAGATTGTTATCTTTCTTCGAGCAAGTAAAACAAATAGTATATTTGTCTCCGTGCCCAGTCCATACTTCTCTTATAAAATAAATACCACTTTGTATATTATTATATCAATATTTCTTTCACGCATGCAATGTATTAAAATAAAAGATAATAATTTAGGTTTCGTTCGTTTCACGAAAAATATAACGTTTTTGAAAAATATTTTTCAGAAAATTATGAAAATATTTTCCGGTGTTCGTTTGTCAAAAGCGCCGGCTCGCCGGACTCAGCGAGGTTGAGGCACGCTGTTAAAGTTCGCGATATTTAAAGGTGAATGAATAACACGGAAAATATTTTCCTTTTTCAAAAAAGCAAAAAATATTTTTCCCATATTTGAATGTGTTTTTCCATTGGTGAAAAATATTTTCCTTGACTATTTATTTTCCGTCAAACGAATACCTGAAAATTTGAAAAATATTTTCTTATATTTGCGAAAAGAACGGAGCTTTAATAATCGTTAAAATTCTAGGACGTGTTGGGTTTTGTCACAAATCCAAGAGAGCGTACAATTTCTCATAATTAGCAGAAAATCGGTAAAGAAAAGATAGGTGAATTTCTTTTTAAATTCAATTTAGATTAACGTTGGATATAATCGATTTAATTCAGATGAATTGGAATGGCATTTACCTTACAAAACCGCTAAAGTTGCGGTTTTGTGATAATTCCGTTATGTGCCGCGATGGATCGTCCTATTGCGGGCATTGGCTTGATTGGAGATTTTCAGGCAGAAATTTGGGACAGCAAAACGATTTGCATTTGCTTGATGACATTACAGAGGCTGGTTTTGATGGGGAACTCGCTCGCATGTTATTTCAGTTTCTCCAGTTTGGCAACTTGTAGAGGAGAGGGACGAACGAGGACACTTCGTTGTCGTCGATGTCAAGTATCGTTTTTGATTTGTTCCGCGTCTGAAACTGGAAAGGCACAAGACAAGCCACCCCCGTGCGCATTTCCTTCGTCATACTTGCACATATGACGCCAGAGAGAGACAGAGATAATGGTGGAACGCGGAAGTTGAGAAAATGGAGGCACCCCAATTCCATACGTATCTCTCTCTCTTCAAAATGGGCCCCGTTTCCACTACCACAACTGTCACTTATTTTTCTCCTCCCATCGCCGAACAGCTGCATTGTAAAAGCTCTCGCCTTTCACTTTCTCTACCCTCCTCTCTCTCCCTCTCTCTCGACCCCTTCTTCCACTTTTCTCAGTCTTTAATGGCTGCCCGTATGTAATCTCTCCACAAAAAGTAAAGGGTCGGTGCTAGATGAGCATTTGGGCCCTTCTTTTTGGCTGTCAAAATATGCCATCATAGATTAAATGAAAAAGAAGGCAAAGCCTTTGATGCGCTTGTGGCGTTTGTCAGAATTCGACTGAAGAATCTGATTTGTGTTTTTTCTTGGGAAGTCTAGAGTCCCTTTTTTGAGTTTTTTTTTTTTTTTTCGGTTTCGTGATTGGTGAGAAAGAGCAGATTCCGTTTGGTGTATCATGGTTTTGGTATTGAAGAGTGAGGCTGTCAAAAGTTCTCGGTCTTGACGTCAAGTCCTTTAGCAATTGGAAGAGAGTTCCGACCATTGGATTTGTTCTTTATGAGCTGGAATTTGATGGGCGACTTTGGATCGCATATACTTTGATTTTCAAGTGGCACATTGGATTGCTTCAGTGGAAGATTGAGGTCGATAACCAAGAGTCTGGATTCCGTTGCTTGTTTTATTGAAGTTGAGTTTGAGTTATGGGCCATCCACATTTTGAGAGTCAATCTTAGCATGTTTGCCTCCCTCTACGATTTCTGTCAAAGGATGGTGTGCCGCCATCCTAACTGAAGAGTTTGTGGAAGGATGCATGTGAGCAGACATCAAGGCTTTATTTTGGGATGAAAAAGCAAAGAAGCAGCCTTCGATACCCTGCCCTGCTTAGGATATCATCTTGGCCTTTATTTCTGTAGAATAGAAACCTGCGGCTGTGCAGCTAAAACAGGAAGTAGAAGAGATTCTGAGGGAGCTATATTTCCGTTTCCTCCGGACAGAATCGAACTCCACAATTTTCAACTTCGAGGTATTTTGTGATGCATGCCATGTTTTTGTACGTCTTCCAAGTTATTAGATCCAGTAGAGTCCTTGATTAAGGGATGATGATTTTGATTTCATCTATATGTCTCATTACCTGCAGATTGAATTTTTGGTTCAGTTGGGATGTGTGTGTGTGTGTAAGCAGCTCTCTGCAAAACCACATTATGAGTTGTTCTCATGGTGCGTGGAAAAAGACGACGAATTCCTGTTAATTGATTTGGCCGTGGGCTGACTTTGAAGGATGTGATAGCAGAACTATAGTGTAGTAAGTGTTGAGGTTACTTTAATTAAGACAAAAAATGTGAGATTGTTATGCGATTTCAGAATCTTATTATCTGATTAAGCCATCATATTTGATTATTCTTTACTAGGCCTCTATGACATTTTTTCCTGAATCTTTTGCAGCAGGTGTCAAATTGAATCAACTTGCGGAAATTGGATTAAGTACACCTTCAACATGACAAAGAGGTCAAAAAGGCAAGTGGGGAGGCATGAAAGGGATCAGTTAGGTTGCATGTGGAGTTTCATTAGTATTTTGGATTTTCGCCATGGTAGATCCACTCGGAGGCTATTATCAGATAGACAGCGAGGAACCAGCCATGCGGGTGGTAAGGCCCCCTGATTGATTAGCGAGATTGGCATGCACTAAGTTTTTTTTTTTTCAGATTTAAGAATTACTGCTCATAACACATGGTGGTTTTCTGCCTACCTATTACCACGCTTTTTGCATATGAAGTAGTGCGCTTGTGTTTTACTTTGTATGTCTGTCTTCTTATGATTTTGTGTAGGTATTAGATATTCTAGATCAACATGATTTTTTAGGTAATTGAAATTTGTGGATTGGTAAAGTTGGTGGTCATTTTATTATTTGAGTTCTATTCTGTCCTGCAGATATGCAACATTCAGTGAATAAGTTTGCAGTGTTGACCAATCTGGATGAGAAACTTGAAGTCACCCTGGTAAGATTCGACAGCATAGACCATAGGGTTCTCAAGTTTTCCCATCGGACGATTGTAAGGCGTTAACAGCTGGGTTGTTAAGTTTCCTAATTGGTGATTGCAAGGCCTTGATTGAGAAGGATATCCATTTTTCTAGCTGTGACTAACTGAGAAAGGTTTTTCAGGATGGTGAAGAGAGCTCAGTAGTTGCAGCTGATGGGGGAAAACCCAGCGTGAAGATACTCATGGAAGAAGAAATGTTAGGCCAGCATGATACAGATGTTAAAGCGAATGATTCCAAACTAGTGTCCAACCAATCTGGCTTGGGAGATGAAGACTGCAGAAGGAAAAACCGGAGAAGAAGTAAGAAGTCTTTTAAGGGAAGCTATGACATGGATGCTAATCTTTTGAGTGCCACTGAAAGCTTGGCATCCAGACGTGGTGATCTCAATGCAGACCAGGACCACACAAATAGCCAGAATGAAAGTTCTATAGCGGATAACTTTTGTGGTGAGATCTGTCAGGAAACTGCTGAAGTACATATTCAGGTAAACTCGAAACATGCTGAGCTCAACGAAAAATTGTGTGAAGCAATGGAGGAGTTGAAAAATCAAAAACTCAAAAGTGGGAAGCATCTCACAGAGCATGGAGGGCCTCCCTTCTCTAGGGAACTGGTTAATGCGCTTCAGATTCCGAACTTAAATGAGGAATCATTTTCGAAACTTCTGGAAGATCCAGACTCAATCTTGGTTAAATACATGCAAAGCTTGCAGGGTGCTCAAGTGTGGAGAGACACTTTGTCAGAGTCATTTGCAGAATCTAAGGAGCAGTATGACAAATCCAACGAATCACAAGAGGTTATTAATCATAAGTTTCACAAGTTCTTTAGAAGAAATGTCAAGTCTCAGGAAACAAAGACACTTGGGGAGATTGAAAATCCTCAAACTTCTAATCGAATTGTTATTTTGAAACCTGGGCCAGCAGAATCAAAAAACCCTACAGCTCTGGACAGCACTGACACAATTCTAGGGCATTTGCCGAACATTGTCCATAAAGGGCAGGCCGAGAAAGCAAGCAGGCACTTTTTTATTTCGGAAATTAGGAAAAGATGGAAAAATGTGATGGGAAAGGAGCACCATGGCCGATCTTCTGGTGGTCTTATGCAAAGACTTCCTGATGGTGGTAAAGCAAATATGGCAGAAAATAATGGAATGCATTCTCCGGGCAAAGAGCGCTTTTACATGGAGAAAATTGCTAGACCAGTTGCAAAAAAGAGAGAAGAAAAGAATGTTAAGCCAAGAGAGTATGAAGCAAACAAAGAATATGAAAATGTTAATGAGTCCAAGAGAAGAGTGTCTAACATCTACATTGAGGCCAAAAAGCACCTTTCGGACATGCTGAGCACTGCAGATGGAGTGACAGACTTTTCAAGTGGGCAGTTCCCAAAATCTCTCGGAAGAATTCTCTCTCTTCCTGAATACAACTCCCCTCTTGCTAGTCCAGGAAAGATATCGGAAAACAGCTTGGTAACTGCACAGATGAGATCTCCTGCCCATCTCAGGTCTCCGAGGATTGATGAAAATAAGGAGAGGCAAATAGAAGAAGCAAATGATAGCCGTCAAGGTCCTTCAGCTCCAAGTGCAGAAAGTGAGTTGTGCATTCTGGTAAAATGTGATGATAAAATCCAAACATCCGACACAAATCTGACTCTATCGGATGAGCCTCTTTCCAGTAATGAGGTGGAAGAGATCTCTGGTCCATACCTGAGGTCTAAAGGTAATTCGGCCCCGCCCCCCTTTTCTTCCCCCCTCCTCCTCTCTTTCTCTCATCTTTGATTGTCGTAGGAACTGGAATTCAATTGTTTTTGTCCAAATTAAATCATGGCTTGCATGCACTATTTTGCAGGTAACACTGAAATTCTTATAGCAGTTGATGGAACAATCAACGTAGAGCATGTCTCCAAGGATACTTCCACCGGCAGTGCTAGTCCAGCCAACCTCCAATGCAGTGCTGAGGATCATTTGGCTGAAGATGTTGATGATGAATATACTGCTCCTGACTGTAAGAAAGAGGTAAAATAATTCCAATGATGCATATTCCCTCATTTAGAGACCAAGTCATACCTTCTAGATGCCAAATGATGAATTAATGAAATGTTCATGATGAAAAATTGAATTTCTAGAGGAAAGTGTATCCAAATCCGTATGTAATCTTGTAGTTTGAGTCCTTTCAGTTTTTAAGGTCTACTTATCTAATTTTACTTATTGACTTGTAGTCTTTTGACAGAAACCAAATTTCTAGATATTTAATAATGAATCATAAAGGAAAAGAAGAAATAACTCCTCAAAAAATGTATGTATCGTCTGTACAAAGAAAGGTTGTATCCCTAAGTCAAATTTATCTGTCTGTTAGAAATAAGATAATTTAAAGCCCATGCATAGCATGGATCTTTACTGCTGGAACATATGATAGTTCGCGGGTTGATTAGCATTTTGTTTTGCATAACAAATCAATGCACTGCCTTCTTTTATAAAGTTAAATCTTCCAAGTGTGGTATTTTTAATAAAGGGACATGTTCACTAGAAGTCTTAAAACTCGTAGCGAAAGTGTAAGTGAGTCCTAAAACTTGCAAAAGGTGCAAATGAGTCCTAAAACTTGTCAAATTCGTTCAAATGAGTCCCTCCGTTAACTCCGTTAATTAAATAAACGGAAAAAGCTGACACGGCGTTGACGTGGCATTTTTTAATATATCCTTTAAGAAACGGAGGCGCCACGTCATCAGAAAAATAAAAATATAAACTAAAATACATTTTAATAAAGAAAAAAGGTTTACAATTTTGAAAAAAAGGAGATTATCTATAAATTTTAAATATAAAATATAAAATTAAAAAATGCCACGTCAATACCCCCTCAACTTTTTCCATTTATTTAATTAACGGAGTTAACGGAGGGACTTATTTGAACGAATTTGACAAGTTTTAGGACTTCTAGTGAACATGTCCCTTTAATAAATAAGAGTCAATTTGACTAAAAAGCCCTCACACAGAAGGAAACTACATTGTGTTTTTTCTCATCTTCAACAATTTCAGCCCCCTTCCTCTCTCCAAGATTCCTTGCTGCTGAACCCTCTGGATAATGCTTCTGCGTTCATGTGCATCTGACTCTTCTCCTTCTCTGAGGAAAACCAGTCACAGCGTGATTTATTTTCCTATGTGCATTGCCTCTCTAAGAGTCATGAGCTTCATTGACCATCCTAAAGCGTCAGGGGGAGCTTGACTAAAAAGAAGAGGTTTATCCTTCAAATAAGGTTACTGCAGAATCAAAATTCAAAGTTGGAAAAAAATACAAATAAAAGAGAGAGAATCTAAGATCAATATTCTATGCTCTTGAATGTTTGTGTTATTGACACTTTGCGGTTGGTGTTGTGTGCTCTGCCCTTAAAGATCATGTTCAATATCACCAATCAAGCTCTGTTTAGCCAAAGGGATGGCTCACTGGAGGCTTCAAACTTCAGCCCCAAATTGTTGAGGTTGAAGGCAGAAACAGAAGTGCAATGAACATTTGCTTATGCTTTTTTTTTTTTTTTCTCTTGAAAAGAGAACTGTGTTTACAGACACCCCTAGCCTGTTGAAGCAAATAAGTATCTATCATCTACAAAGTAATAACTTTAAAATCAAAAGATTTCGACACTCATCATTTCAATTGCTGTGCCATATTTGGTGGCTTATACACATAAAGGCAATTTGGGTAATTGGTGAAAATATGGGGCTATTATTGTTAGGCTGTCCTCGGGCATTGAGTTTGAATGGTTGGACTATCGAATTAATCAAGTGTGATCTTAAAAGGGGAGATACTTTCAGACATATGAGTGTTATAGAGAATTCTTTTCAAAGTGAATGTCTTTGAACTGGAAAGGAATAGAGAAGAACAGCAGATGTAATGAGAGAAAAAAGGTTGCAGATTGGTTTGGTTAATGAACGGAAATAACAGGATATAATAACTTTACGGTCAAAACTTATCCATCTTGTGAGGGTAGTATGGAATGTTCCTTTAATTAGATTTGTATGCAGCAGTTTCTGCTGTGGAAATAGCAGTGGCCTAGTGTGTTGATAGAGCCATCTGATGTCAGACAGAATAATGAGAGCAGAGTATAGATCTTGTGATAACTCATAAGTGCATTAGCAGTAGCAGAAAATATGCCTTGTATTCATCATCTCTCCTATCTGTTGCTATTTGCTTCATTTTATGGTGTGCATTCAAGTATGATATCATATTTCTCTATAGCAGGGGCCTCACTCTAATGACGAACTCCATGCGTCTCCACCTGCATCTCCATCATCTTCAACAATTCAGAAGGTTGTGGATCTAGAAATCGTTGTCGACAAACCTGAGAGACAAAGTCCTGTATCTGTTCTTGAGCCACTGTTCATGGAGGATGACATAAGTCCTGCAAGAACATCATCTCGATCTGGTAGGCCAGGGCATTTTATGAAAAGAAATTATATGTATCTATGTACGTGATATTAATGGAATGCTCATGTTATTGGGCTTACTTTTGTTGTTTGATAATTTTTCTGCAGAATCATCAATACAACCACTGAAGATCAAGTTCGAGGATGAAATGCCCTATTTACCCAAGCATGGTTTTCATGTAAAAACGTCTATGGAAAGCAAAGAATCATTATTGGGGTATGTAGAAGCTGTTCTGCATGCCTCTGGCCTGGGTGGGCAGGAATTTTATTTGAGATCAGAACCTTCAGACCAGCTTATTGAGCCTTCAGTTTTTGATGAAGTTGATTTCTTCTATGAACAACTTCATTTTGACCAAAAACTCCTGTTTGATTGCATAAATGAGGTCCTTCTGGAGGTCTGTCAGCATCACTTTGGTTGTTCTCCTTGGGTTTCATTTGTGAAGCCAAGCATTAAGCCAGTCTGTGACATAAGAAGTGCAATCCACGAGGTGTGGGAAGGAGTTCACTGGCACCTCCTCCCACTCTCTCCACCTAGTAACTTGGAGCAGATTGTTCAAAAAGACATGGTGAAATCTGGGAAGTGGATGGACCGACGTTTTGACTCTGAAAGCATTGGATTTGAGATGGGTGATGCTATTTTTGATGAGCTAATTGATGAGACAATTGACTGCTGCATGGATGAAAGTTGAGGACTTGTATATTGTTTTGGGTTGGATTGGATTATGAAAATGACTGCAGCATCGGCTCCATTAACCTATATCATTTCACAGCATGACAAGCGATTGACCCGGTGAGTTCCAAGAAAACTCTGATCAAGTCATTGTATGGCAGGGTTTGGATCAATCTTCTTAAGCACAAATGACACGACTCTCCCTAACTTTGAGTCTCGTGTTTTAACTTGAGCTAGTTCAACCAACAGAAGAAGCATCTGAGGCCGGTCATCCATGGCGTCTGTGTTGTACAGACTATGACTGGTTTTTGCAAGGAACATGTTCTCCATGTCGTTCCAATGCTGATGATGGTTCTCAACTCTTAATGCCGGTCCATCCATTCCCTGCGGCCATATGCATTTTTCTCACCATACTGTAAAGTTAGGGTTCTTATAGCCTCTTGTTTTTTGTGTGAGAGTGCGTGTGCGTGTCATTTTTCCTTAATTTTCCCTTTCCGGACTTTTTCCTGCATCATTTCAGGTTTGATTTTTTTGTTCATCTTTTCCTTTGTTCACTTGTTCTTCGTGTTGCTGGCATTGCTTTTGCAATTGCCGAGTTTGGAGTGGTGATGGTGGTCGTGACTTTTCTTTTTAGATGTGTTTGTATAGAAGGGATACTAGGATTACACGAAAGAATGATGTGAGTACTGTACAAGTTGTGATTAAGGTGCTTCACATTACCGAAGTTATTCTTCTTCATTCTCGCTTTGTCCGTTGTTGGGCAATGCAACCATTCAACAACGTAAGTATGCAGTATTAAGAAAGCCCGCGGGGTGTGCACATGCGCTACTAATCTTGAGATTAAGCGATTGTGAGTGTACAAATTGCATACATTTATTGCATACATTTAAGTACTTTGCTGCTCCATTTCTCCTCAATGCAATGACATTTAACTTATGTTCTTTGATAGGGAAGCTTCTGTTTGTAAATACTTTTGCAGGAGGACGAAAAAGGGGATGCATGAGTTTTTAGACGTGTAAATTTCTCTTCGAATAAAACGGGATGATGTTGACTTTGCTATTTTTCCGGTCTTTTTTTCTTCTTCCGATCCTATTTTGGTGAAGCAACTGTCTATTATCTTATTCCCAGACAACGGATGATAGAAAAACAGACTACCGGAGGAGTAGGAAGTAACTTAATCCAAAGAAGCTATTCTCGCTACAAAATAGTACACCGTTGTGATGAACTGTCAGATATTTCAGCCGAAGAA
This sequence comes from Melaleuca alternifolia, assembly GCA_019926035.1. Taxonomy (NCBI): domain Eukaryota; kingdom Viridiplantae; phylum Streptophyta; class Magnoliopsida; order Myrtales; family Myrtaceae; genus Melaleuca; species Melaleuca alternifolia. The sequence continues at coordinate 106,223 of JAGKPW010002199.1, read as the reverse complement.
AAGCGAACTGCTTATCTAATTGGGCTATACACTACCAAGAAAGCTTGTTTACAGATTTACGCTCAGCTTTATGCTTGAAACTTGAGAATACATGGGCTATCATTTGGACCACGCCATTTGTTTCCTACTGCTCTTGTTTTCTCATGGATGTATCTACAAAGAGCACGTCTTCGATCCACGCGACGATGTTGAATGCTAGACCTTCCAGGATTCTTGAGTAGCTTTCTAGTATTGCTTGTCCCACATCCTGCAAGAATTGTTTATAGTTCAGCGCATCCAAGAACAGCTATCAGAGAAAAGCAAGTACATGGATCCCAAAGATACGATGTTCTTTCTTTCTTTCGGGTTATGGTTATGATGTGCTTTTGAGCGAGATTTCAGCGAATTTAATGATTAGCTTTGGAAAAATGATGGCAGGAAGTTTCGCTCACCCTGTTGTATTGGATCTTGCATATGTCCAAGCTTGTCTGAGAGAGCTCGGGATACCTCTGCTTCAGGGAAAGCAGTAAACTCTCTGCTCTCTCTGCTAACATATAGTTTTTGTCACTTCGCCCGCTCTCCAGCAAGAAATCCTTTACCATGGTCCATGATGGTTTCGAATGACTAATACACGCCTTCCTTCTCCATGTATACATTGAAGCTTCGACTCTGTCAGCGAAATCGAGTGCTTCGTGCTCTGACGATATGTTAAGGCAGTCCAGTAGATGATCTGGAGAGAATTTGTCTGCTGCTTGTATATATCTGTATATTGTGTCTCCAACACTCGCTCTTCCACTCTAAAAAAAAAGGAGAATAGACAATTTGTTTCTGTGGATGAGATTATCACAGGCAAGAAAACGGCTAACTGATTTAACAGATGTTCTCAGAATAGGATGGATTTAGCAGATAGTCCAATTTGTGGGTTGTAAAGATATTGCTGTCATTACAACTCAGTAACTTCTCATTTTTTCCTTAAACAATTGACTAAAGACATATATTCAATTCGGTTGAGGGAAGTTAAGTTGTTCTAGCAATAATCAAGAACTTCTCTAGACAAATGCACGCAAGGTTTTAAGATGACAAAAGATAAATCCATTTTTCTCCCTTTCTATCCACTTTGGCGTAACTAAATTAGTACTCAGATAAGCGTTGCCCCAGACAGAGAAAAAATAAATACAAGGATTGTACCCAACCTTTGGAAGAGATGTCATATAAGAATCTGGAATATCCATCTCGTCTAGGAGACCACTGTTGATTGCCATAGCCGCCTTGTGAATTTGAGTCGCGCAGTCGCGTTTCTGCTGCAAATGCTTTCTTGTCTTCTCCGATAGGCCTCCAGGACTTACGCATGGAACAGGCAACCACCATTTGTCTTCTTTGCGCTGTGCGATGACTCTCCTGAACGATCCCCTACAAGTTGAGTTCGGTGACACGCTCCCGTGCTCGGCATACCAGAATTCTGTCTCCTGGAAGCTGTCCAATATTTCCTGACCAAACCAAAATCCAACTTCTCATAATGCGAAAGTGAGGAATCAAACATGTCAATTACATCTACGAACAGAACATGCGGATGCTCACCAGGAGCATCGCGTCGAGCTTTCTCAATGCAGGGAGGTTGATGAATATGTCCGATCTCGGTCTGCTTGTCATTACCTGGAAGGCCATACAACGTCATGTTTAAAGTAGAGTAAGAAAACGAGAAGCATGCCACCATTTAGAAAGGTGTTCTAGAGGAAGGCACAAGCTCAAGACTTCACCTCGACGGTCGTGCCGTCCTGTAAAGTCTGTAAGGTGGGGGCAAATTCCACGATGTAGTTGCAGACTGATAAAAGGCAGTTCATTTCTCTCTTCCACATCGCCTTCTTCTCAGGGTTCAGAGGCTCCAACCTCAAATTTTGCCCAAATACAGTAGCTGCATATGGTAATAAAATGGATAGACATAGGTCAAACCATATAACATTCATAATTCAGTGGTATTTTTTATTCTGCTCAATGTCAAAATCACTAAAGATTACCATAAAGATTGGTTATGGCATTGGAGATTGTCACAGCAGTGCAGACTCCTTTCCCACTCCCAGACATGTCCTCTCCTAACAAAAGCTTTGCGAATCTCTCCTTCATCATCTCAAGCTCTACAACAGCTACAAACATCAATACTCACTCGGACTAATCAATACTGTTCTTTTTTTTTTCAGCCGAGTACAGAAAGATATCCAATGAAAGCTGAAGTGGCCAAATTTTTTTTTTTTTATGAAAATTGGTTACCTGAATCCAATGATTCAAGATTGTAAAGCTTCTCATCTAGATACTGCTTTTGCTGCTTCACATCGAGTACGTCGAATGTGATCGGGTTATGGCGCCCGGACTTGACACTTGGCCAGCACAAAGGGGAAGGCTCACTAGAGGAGCAGTTGTCGTCTGTCCGTTCCGAATATGTCGAGGCCTCAGAGTTAGTGCGGCAAAACATGAAAGAGTCCGCGCTCATCGGGGTCTCGGTCTCGGTGGTGGATTGGTCATTTCGATCGGCTGAAGAAGCTGAAGCTCGGAAACCTGGTTCAGAATTCTCATCCAAAATTGACAACTTTTCCATTGTTGAATTAGCCGAGCTTGTGGAGTGCTCCTCAACACTGCACATCATCATGAAAAGCCTCATTTAGTGAGAGTTTGGTGTGTCTTTACTCCACTCAGAACTCAGGATCACAATGGAAGCACATTGGTTTGTCTTATATAAACAGAGAAATTCATGCAATTCCTGAAGGTAGATCAAGAAACATTGAAAAAGAAAAAAAAAAAAAAGAAGCATCAGTGCTTTTCTTTTGAGCTACAAAAGCAAAAGGGGTTTTTCACGGGTCGTTTTTCTTAGCAGGAATCTGAATTATTCACTGAAAAAATTTGCAGCAGCAAAGAGCATTGCCAAGAAAGCAATGTTTGAACAAATATTATAGAGCTGAAAAAACATGATATTTGAAAAACTAAAGCAAAGGGCTAACCCAACAAAAGAAAGCAACGGTCCAACGTATTCTTTACGTTACCTTTAGTTGCCTCCGCATTCGAATTCGAACCTACTGGCTGTCACAACCCGCAACTGGCTATTTCAGAACCGATTTTGAAACAGTTCCCTCCTAAGCACTCTCTCTCTCTCTCTCTCTCTCTCTCTCTCTCTCTCTCTCCGTGTGGAATCTTTTTAAATGCAATCACATGGTTTTCAAATGCACAATCCAATTCGTCTCTTTACATGATCGAAAAACAGATATCCGTCATCAGAAACTGCACTTCTCAGAGAAGATTCGTGGAAAGCAACTATGGAAACTCGAAAAGTATCGGTTTTTGCTATGTGTTGAACGAGGATAAGAAATGGTGGGGGATGGGTCTTGGTTAAATAGGAGCAGCTCATCACATGATGTTGTAAAGAACAGTTCGAGAGAGTTATTTACAGACAAATTCTAGGTCTCAAGCAACTCTCAGACGTGCAATAAGTTGACCCACCAATAAGCGATGCATAAAGTATTAGGTACTCCCGTGGTTGGCGAAGAATAATTTCGCATCTGTCGTGGCCATTCCTCACCTCATCTCTCGCTAGCCATCATTGGCTTCAACTTACTGTACCTGATAATTGTGGGCAGAAGACAACAAAACTGATTTTGTCCAGAACCCTGATTTGGCGTCCCCATTTTAAGATTTCCCAGCATCTTATTTTCTGGTTTTGCATGGGAAGCTGACCCATGAGTGCATGTTTTGGCACGGCAAAGTGTCTGAAATTGCTCCACTTGCTTTTTGGCTCGATCTGATGGAGTAGGAGTCGTAGATGTCATGCAGATTAAGTCTTGTCTCAATTGCTCACGTTGCATATAGTGCTACAGGCATGATTTGATGGAGTAGGTGTCGGAAATGTCATGTAGATGAAGTCTTGTCTCAATTGCTGACCTTGCGTATATTGTTACCGTCACCGGATTCCAAGGTTTTTTTTGGCGGTCTTGTCATAAGCAACTTGTTTTGGGGCCTAAAGTTCGCATCACAGCTCCTAACTCCTGATCCTATGAATTCACATTAATAACTACATTATAAAATTAGTTCAATGTGATTAAATTAATTAAATATTCCAAAAATTCTATTACTTTTTCAAGAAAAGTTGTATCTCATTGGAGCATCAAGGAAGAGGGGGAAATGAAGATATTGAGCTCATCGAAGATGGATCGATGTAGCAAACAACACCGGTCCTTCTACAATTCATGCTAAGACTCCAATTAGAGAAAATGACATGTCAAACGAAGTGTATCAAACATCAATGACTTGAAAGAAAACTAGAGGAAGGAGATCATTTCAAGTCTTAGAATATTGACAAATGTAGAAGTCAAATTTTAATGGTCAAGAGAAATTGAGGCTCAATTTTTCCTTTGAATGAAAAATTAGAGGGGGAAAATGTCATTTAACTTATCAGTCGACGATGATAGTTTACGCTCTAAAGGGGTAAAAGGAAGTAGGAAACTTGAGTTGCGCAATTGGACTTAAATATGAGTTAAGTAGACAGCCTGGTCGGGGTTAGTCTATAATGCATATGATTCTTGAAATTATTGACTAGTTAGGCTTTTAAAAAAAAAGATGAGTGATCGTTCGAACTACGAGACAGTGCTGTTGTTTAGATAGCCATCAAAGACGTGCTGCCCATTTCTCAGCTTTTAAGGCTCCCGCTCTTGCCTCTGTGCAATAGACGTGCCATAGTTAAAAAGAAAAATATATTCAATTAAAGTCAAAAGCTTATTAAATGTTTTGTCCCCCATCACATGCTTGAACCTGACTACGAGGTGGCCGGTATTTTAAATGTTTCTTTGCAGGCCATGCATGATTTTTCACGGGAATGTTTAGAAAGAACATTAGGTCAGGCTATAGTTCTCTCATTAGCCCGTGGAATCATTAGGAGTCTAGGACAAAGAAAGCAATAAAAGAATGGAAAAAATTGCTAGGTCTTATTGCCCATAAAATTTCCTAATGAGATCAAACAGTTCTATCGAGGGTACACCCATCTTGGAATTTTTCATTTTCATGTGCAGATCCAATGCTTATTCTTTGAGGATTTGGCCCATCTTGTGTTGCGCATTCATTCAGTCAGCCGAGATAGATTTGTGGCAAAATGGTTTTTGGGCTACGAGGATTTCTTCAGCAGATTCTATTACAGATCGATAAATTTCATAGGAAGTACAATTTTATTGTCAGCTTTACTCGACGAAGATTTCGAAACCTTGCTTTGGTTTTTCTCCAAAATCGTCCTCTGAAAGGGTAAGTATATCAGCATAATGCAGAGAAATCTGCGAAGCAGAGGAATAATTGGACGAAAAAATTTGTAGGAATCTGTTGCTACGATGGAACCCGATTAAAGATTCATGTATGTGGCTGCGAGCGGTTGTCTTTCAATCCTAATTATTCTTTAGTCTAGAACTTCTGCGGCTGTACTTGGAAAAGAACTTCCACCAGGAAATCTTCCAGAGACTCAGAATAGACCTGGAATTTGAAGTTTTTGGCTCTCCCTCCTGTTCCTGGTGGAAGCATTGTCTTGTCTCTCCGTGCAATTCTTTCTGTATATATAAGACATGACTTGTGTTAGACAAATTGTATACATCAACGATTTTAATTAAAGACATATTTGAGCTCAAATTATTTCATATTCATGCATACATTGGCAATGAATTTGAGACCTAGTGTCAGTTGCCCTCTGTAAGTGTCGTCTTCAAGAACTACATTGTATGGAGCTGGTTCAACTTCTAATAATCCTCTGTCCAGTCCCTCGCTAATAATTCCACCGAGGTAAATTCTGAATTGCAAAAGGGGGAAAAAACTACATAAACTAAAGTAATTTAAGCTTAACCATAACCAACATCAATTACAATTACTGATGCATCGATCTGTGCACATTGAGAAAGACTAATACACAATAAGGTTATGCAGTTTGCATTATATACGTGGTTTCTCCAGCAAACGTGCCCTGACTGAAGAATCCCGACTTCTTGATTCTGATCTTCAAATAGGTATAATTTCTAACATCAGATGGTCGAAGTTCAAATGTGAATTTTTCGTTCCACAAAGCCTCATCATCTTTACCTTCATAGGCAGAACAAAAAAGAAGAATTCCGTGAATAAAGTAGCATTAGGATTTCATTTAGTAATGGTAAAAAACAAAAACACAAAAGTCAGCTGGAATTAAACCTGATGAAATTTTGGTTCTATGCACTTGAGCACCACATTCCACGATTAGGTAATATGTTGGCTTCCCTACAATAATATTTACAAATTCATGTAGATGTGAATTTTCCAATACTAGTTAGGCTATGGCAAAAACAAACATAAACTTGTGATGCAAATTGTATTTTGAGAGAGAGAGAGAGATACGAATAAGATGTGGGTGCTGAATGCCTTCAGCATTTACAAGAAGCACTTCAAGAATTCCTCCTGTCATGAGTGTGTGAGAGAAGAGAGCATCCAATTATTCTGAAGGATACAATTTCAAATTTGTAACAACCCATTTCTCTGTAAATGAACATCGAGTGTAAGTTACACGTACCCTGCATTATTATGTAATAAACTATCTCTGTTGCTAACGGACATCAGCTTGAGTTTCATGATGAAGATAATAAATGACTATTTTCTCAACGGTTGACTCATATTACTATCCCATTTTGATGTTGGCCACCCATTTCATGTGATCACTTAATTAGTTATTAGGGAAAAAGGTTTTTCGTTAACCCCCTTTAGTCTGAATTATCGACCTATTCATGGCTTATGATCTATATTTTTCAGAACTTGAATAAGAAGAAACATGGATCACATGCCTTTCACTATTTAGCAACTGCACATGGATTTTGCTAGTTTGGTCCCTAAATGTTGCAGCATGTGCTAGTGAACGACAGGGGAAAAAATTTGTTAAGTGGCCGAAAGGAAGATGGCTGTTGCATAAGTTTCATCGAAAGTCAGGAGTCAGGAGTAACTAAGCAGAAGCCAAGTCTTTTTTCTCCAATGTGACCATCTCACAGGAGTACTCTATGGAAGAAAGCTCTTAAGCATTGACCATATTTGCTGAAACTAATTTCTTGCAGCCTGAGGGCCCAACTGTACTGCTATGGAATTGGGCTCTCAGCCCAAAGTATATTACTATTGATAGAATGGAAGTCCAATCTCCATCGCAATGACGAAACTTAAAGATCATTTTTTTTTCAATAAAAAGAAAGAAATGTTATTTATGCTCTATTTGTCAAATTTTGGAGGTGAAATCTCCCTTATTGATCTGTAATTCACCACAAAAGGTAATAACAGATTTGCCCCTTTCAACAAATTAGTGACTAAAATATCTCAATTCATTTTTTGTTGATTTAAGTAAATAGATTATTTCCGTCACACTTTCCAGAGATTAATCATATTCTGTCAAGATGCTTTCAATTCGCAGTGTGTTAAATTTAACTCTAAACTGCTGTCTAAGAAGTCGGTCTGGTCACCGGGCAACTGGGAGTTAGCCCCACAAACTATGAAATGCAAATTCTCTTAGATTGCGACTAGTTGAAGGGTCCAGCTGATCAAGAACTTAAAAGTCTAGTGAAGTAGCTGGTTTTTCATATGTTCAAGAGCTTAACAATCGACGTTCTTGGAAGTAATCAGCTTTATGAGAATTAACAGGTTGTATTTTTTAATTAATGCAGTACTAAAGCAGTTTCTCGGTATGCATGTTGATGAAGCTCTACCTGTCCCCAGGTGGTCAGACCTGATCTGTTCACGTGAGGGATGATTGTAAAAAAAAGAATTATGTGACTCTGAAATTTTCGTTGCTACTACTTTGAAATCTAAAAACCTGCAGTAGTTGACATTTTACTAATCCAGAAAGAAAGCCAAAATGCAATTTTTTTTTTCTAGTTCATGTACGCTGCGCTGAGAGACATTGAATGCATGCTTGGCAAATAACCATTTTTGGCTTTTGGTATAAACTTTCTTCAGAAGAATCCAAGGCTCAAGAATCCACTCAACAGAAATTAAAAGAGTCCCACGAGGACTTTGAATACCTTCTAACCAACCTGTCATTTGATCCGTGTAACTGCCAGTTTTCCTTTTTTCTTTTTTGCTTATTTGGGGTTGAAGCAAAGAAAAAAAACCCTCATCAGTGACTTGCTCCACATGAAAGCCAATGTTAAACTAAGAAGGTGGCAATTCTTTATTCAACCCCTTTTGGCTCGATTGAGAGCTCCTTTTTTAATTGTTTATATCTCAGTTTAGTTGCTATTTCCCATGTATATAAATTTACATGGCAAAATGTAACAACAGGCACAAAAAGATAGGCTTTGTCCCCCACCAAAATCTAAGGTGTTGATGTTTGTCAGGCGGTGTTTTTCATGATGCTTCCCTAAATTGCATCTTGTTGCTTCAGTTGTTCCTGTCAGATTGGTGAACCCTTTCACACTTATGTTTGTTTGGGTCTAATGGAAAGGTAATACCAAACCTCAATGTTCTATGTCGTGGAAAAAATGTCTGATTCACAGACTTCCTTGGAGCTTCCGGTCCTAGAAATTTCTCAGCCAATTCAGCCATCCTCTCTGTCTCCAATAGCTGATGCCTGTAAAGAATGGGGTTTTTTCCTCATCGCCAACCACGGGATTGCTAAAGATCTCTTTGACAAACTCTATGCTCTCTGCAAGCAATTCTTTAGCCTCCCTCCTGACGAGAAACTCAAGCTTGGTCCATTCTCTTCTGCCAAGACTTACACTCCTCATTTCATAGCCTCTCCTTTCTTCGAAAGCCTCCGAGTGTCCGGACCAGATTTTCTTGCCTCAGCGCAGAGCTCTGCAGATATTATTCTTGATCAGCAAAAACAAGAATTCTGGTAACGCCGTGATTCTCTCACTGCAGCTTGTATTTCTTTGTCTAAGCACTCGTTTGTTATCCCCTTTATTTTCTGATGTTCTCTTTTTCCTTCTCTGCAGCGAGGTATTGGAAGAATACGGAAGGAAGATGTCAGACTTGTCGAACAAAATCATAGAAGTCATGTTGATGATCTTGGGAGAAGGTTTCAACAAGAAATATTATGAATCCGATTTCAAGAATTGTCACGGGTACTTGAGAATAAATAACTACTCTCCTCCTGAGAGTCTTGAAAATGAGGTGGAAGGTCTTGGGATGCACACTGATATGAGCTGCATAACCATCGTGTACCAAGATGATATAGGGGGGCTTCAAGTGAGATCGAAGGATGGAAAATGGCTGGACATAAGTCCTCGAGAGGATATTCTCGTGGTGAACATAGGAGATATGCTGCAAGCTTGGAGCAACGACAAGTTAATTTCATCAGAGCACAGAGTAGTCCTGAAGCAGCCGGCAAAGCGCTTTTCTCTAGCTTTCTTTTGGTCCTTCGAGGATGACAAAGAGATCATGGCACCTGACGATGTGGTAGGAGAAGGAAATGTGAGGATATACAAACCATTTGTGAGCTCGGATTATGTCAAGTTCAGGGAAAGCACGGAGAGCGGAAAGTTTGAGAAAGTTGGCTTCACGGTTAAAGGATTTGCTGGGAGGGATTGAAGGGGGTGGCTGAAAGAATCTGAGTTCTAGTCCTCGCTTCTGATGATAAACGAATCACCTTGTCGTCTGTGTTTTTCTTTTCCCTATTCGAATGAAGCTGTTAAATGTGAACTCAGACAGAGTACCTCTGTTAAAAGTTGTTCAATAAATGAGTTACAATTTCCCCTTGTTCCTTTGTGAAAGTTATTCTCCTTTTAGGTTCGTTTAAATCATTCGATGTGTACATTTATAGATAAACATGTTGGGGTAGCCAGAAATCCTTCTGGAATTGAAGTCCTTCAGTAATTATGCTGCATTTCTGCCTTTTCCTTTCCCACGTTTATACAATACTCGGACATGATCATATTTAGTGCAAGCATTAATATATGTTTCATTCATAGGTGGATCCAATAACACGCAGGCACATGTGGTTTTCTTAGCTCAGGGTTTTACCGAATTTGCGCATAAACAAATGGACGCTAAATGTATTGAAAGGTATACTTAGCTTTTGTCTGGGTCCATGTGCATGTTTCTTTCTTCTCTGATGAACGTTTTATGTCACCAGGACTTTCTCTAACAATAAATGCATGAAGTTGGCACTGCGCAACTTGCGGGTTTTGTTGCTGCATCTTGCCATTGTATAATCTCACCAGTTTGCCATGCTGTTGACTAATTATTTGGTATATAGAGATAGAGGGAATGGAAACAGGAGAACTGCAAATGGTCATCTCACTTCGTGTGCAAGAATACGAGAGTCGGCTTTCTATAAAATAATGGTTCACCCATGTGAGCTATGCATAAAGTCAAAACATAAGACTGGAAGACCCCGAATTTTTGCAATAACTTTTTAGCTGCATGTGTGAATTCCCAAATCGTTGTTCTTGACATTTATGACCCGGCAAGAAATTTTGCTCCTCTGGAGGGAAGTGCCCAAGTTTGTGCAAGACTGAACAATTAAAATATTTTGTGTGCGTATGCGCGCGTATGTGGAGAGAGAGAGAGAGAGAGAGAGAGAGAGAGAGAGATGGATGCAGTAATCTATTAAGAGCTTTTGAGCTATCGAATAGAAACACCCCTAAATGGACATGCAGATTGCAGCATATATCCCATGATCGCATATGAATGATTCCAAATTCGAATCCATCCATTCTATCTTTAAGGTCACGCCGCTCCTTTCTCTTATATGGTGATTTACTTGTTTCTTTATTTTTATTTTTTTTAGGATGGAAATCTCCTTTTGTTTTTGTCCTAGCAAAAGAAGTAGAAGAAAAGCAGAGATTGCTTGGATCACATAAGATTGCCTTTATTTTAAAGGGGCAAAATGAAGATTAGATTGTGGCAGTTCTAGTATTTAAAGGATAGCACGATACAGATATGAGGCACCCCAATTGGACTGTATCTGAGAATCATTCTAAAAGATGAAATTCTCCGTCACCCTTTTATGCAGATTGATTCTCGAGAGAGCAAATCGATAGGGTTTCTCAATTTTCATATACGAACCTACAAGGAACGTGGTAGATGAACATAGCTTTTACTTTCCGTAGGTCATGTGTCATTGGCAACGAAATTTCAACCAGGAGCCACTGGCAGAATTACTTCAATTCAACAGCAAGGTTCTTCATTACTAGTGCAAGGAAATTCTTATAAATCCTAAAAGCTGAACATTTAGAAAGAACTGGTTTTGAAAGTAGCCAAACCATACACTTACAGGAGCATAAAGAGATTGCCTATCCACTTAAATAACCAAGCACACAATCAGTTATAGCTACACTTCTCAATACTTCCCAGTAATCTTCCAAAGGGATTTTCTGATCATCCCAGCTGGAGATACTGCTGCTCCTCGAAACTGAGATTAAATTCAAGAAAGGGTATTGTTAGGACGAATTGTCAAGCACAAACTCATATTCAATGTGCTAATATTGCCAAGCCAGGGGGACTAACCTTAGACTTGAGGGTCAATGTGAGAACACCATCAAGTGTGGATGACTGGATTGAATGAGCATCCAAGTGCAGGTTGTGTACTGCCTCCAGTATATCAAGCAATAAGTACTCCCGATAGGGACATTTCATCTCGATCAATACTTCCTGCTCCTTTACCTTGACTTTGACATCCGACTGAAGCCCATTTCCTTGAGCATTTTTATCAAGTTCGACATCAGTTTCATCGATGTCGGAGGCCTTCCTCTTGTTTATCCAACGTTTTTTGCAGTTATCCGATGTCTGCTCTATCATGTCTGGAAAATTTTTCCTGGTAACTTTCCCCTCAAAGTCTGTTGAGTCCATGCAAGATTCTAGTTCTTCCACTCTTGCTTCAAGCTCTCTTAGGTACAGAATTGTGTCATCAAGGATGGATGCTTTATCTATCTGCATAAGCATAATCAAGCTGTGAAAAATCGTAAAGCCATGTCCTGGAACTGGGAGAGACATAATGCTGATATTTTCAAATGAAAATGCCATCAATATGATACTCATTGACAAATGGCAAATATATGCTACTAGGGAATAACTGAAAAAAAAAAAACTATGCGAAAAAAGTACCTCCTCGATGGAAGGAATCATGGACCTGAGGACTAGAAACTTTTCATGTTCTTTTTTCTTGGAAGACAATATGTGGGCAGCGCAAAAATTACCACCTCCTGGCAATGATTTCGCTCCATTCTCTTGCTCGGATTTAAAAGCTTGCCCACGGTGCATCAGTGGAACTTTGAACAAAATCTTCTTCAGAGTTTCCTGGTGTGCTTGCGGTCTACGAGCCTCAACCATCCTCCACCTCACAAAGCTGGATTTCAATCCACAGCTGCAGATACACCGTGTCTCGGGCAATTGATCAGAGTTCCTTAGAACAGCAAAAATTGTTTTTCTGTAATGTGAGATGTCATCAGCTCCAAGATCCAGGGAGCTTAATTTTGAGTGGTTGCATTCTTGAAGTTCTTCCAAGTGGGCTTTCTTGGCATTTTCTCGCCCTGGAGATGAAATATACTTGTCTTGGTTCACAATAGCTTCAGATATACAATCACTAGAATTTATTGAACCTTGAAAGCCATTACTAAAATCATCATCAACAAAATGCCAACTTTGAACTTGTGATGCCCCTCCGGTCATACCATCGACCATAAATGAATCTTCTGTTTGGTAATTGTGTTCACACCCATTTGAACACTCATCAGGAGACTCCATATCCAGTTCTTTCGGGATACTTTCACGTAATTCACTTATGTTATCCGGGTCAAATTTGATTTCTTGAACGGGTGAATATAGGTTCTCCAAAACCAACTCATCCACTATGTCACAGTCGACCTTGGCGCACATAGGCTCTTCATCAGCATCTCCATTGCGTGGTATACAGGGAGATTTCTCAGAACAAATCGGCTTGGAGAAATCTAGTAAAGAAACTTTGATATGTTGCAGGAGACTGGGGTCCTCCAGGACCTAAATGGAAGACATTATAGAATGAAGAATAAATAGAATTTACATCAGTGGTGCACATATAGGTCTAGAATATAAGTAATCCACTACAGCAGCCCAACTTACCAGCTCGGTCACACCAAGCTCAATCACGCCTCCAAGATAAGGAAAACATACCACAGTCTGCAAATCATAGCAACTGAACTATGTCATGATGTCAGAAGCAATGGAATCATTTTGCCTTTAATGTTTACAGAGATTGTGAAATTAACTAGATAGACCAGATAATTCAAGCCCGTGACGTCCTTTATGCTGGAGGTCTCGTACTTGATCATAATACGAATTTTTCGTCAAGGAAATTTCGGGACCTTCCTTTGTTTTTGTGTGTCACTTTAACTGTCGTTGGAATTATATTTTCACAGTTTAGTAGAACCATGAGAAAGTGTTACGTAGTATAACTTAGTATGCGGAGGGCAAAGACTTGACCAAGTGAATCTCTATCTTTTTTCCCAGGGATTTTAAGCTTACTCTTTCCGGCAAAAGAACCGCTCTTTTATTGTCCTTGCCAGAAGGCAAAAGGAACAAGTTGAAGTGCAAGCATTTGACACGAAAATCAAACTAGTTTGTTTCTTCAAGTTAATGGAAGTAATTCAAGTGCGAGAATTTCACAGTCAATGCACACGCTATGCACACACCATACCATAGACAAAGCCTGTGAAGCCTGCGAAAGCAAGGCGGGGCATTATGCGTGGAGAGAGAGAGAGAGAGAGAGAGAGAGAGAGAGAGAGAGAGGTACCTGAATAGATGCACTCTGTGCATTGATTGAACCCCGTCCAAAGAGAATTTACACAGAAAACACAAAATTAGTTCTTGCTAGGCAAACCGGGTTACTTTACTAGACCATCGGTTGATATAAAGGCAATCACAAAACAAGTTAAAGGCTTTTCAGCCCCTAAATCCCAACCTTTGCAAGTAGTGAGCGAGAAAACACTTTGCTATCTGCATATTGAGCATTGCATAACCATATCGTTTGGCCATCCGCTAGCGCTCTTCCAGGAAGACTACATACGTAAAAAATATCATGTCACCATGGCACAGAATGAAGCAAAATTTTCACCAAATTAAAGTACACGGGAGAGAAAAATTACCCTTCGCCAGGATTGAATACAAAGGACATGCAAACCAAGTAATACCACTCTTCGTCTGTGAGATCCTCTGGAGATAATGCAGCAGAGGGCCGCTTGTTTTGTGCCTCAGTTTCCCCTTCAAGTAGGGATTCATAAAGATCTCTCAATTGCTCACTCCTCTGTAAGCCGATCTTATCAGGTTTAAGCTCCACAGCTTGGACCGTCTTCCTGGTCTTGATGTCACCATTGTAGTAGCCGTCACCCCATTGCAGTACACTTCATTAAAGATAAGAAAACCACTTAGAGGAACGAACTATTAACTAAGTTCAAGACCAATTCTACTGAAATGTACAGGTAACAAAGAAGGCGTAACATGTATGAAACTCTTCTAATTCCTGGCTTAGCGATTTTTTATCTGAGAATGACAAAGCAAAATAATTATTCCAAGATGAGAAATTTTCTGTGACAGCAACTTTGAAAAATATACATGTTGCAAGAGTTTCAGTATAAACGTTTCTTCTTATTCACCACTGGACATCTCTCTAATTTGGGAAGTGAAGATAGAACATGGATTTAAAGCAGTCGTTGTCCTCTAATATTTAACAGAAAGAAGAAATTTGACATTTTATAGGACACTGTTTTCAAAAGTAGAATACATATGAGGCATACTAAAAAAAGAGCGCATTTTCTTTCTAAGCTCTAAAAGCTACTTTTGATTACTTTCACACTCACAAATTTCAAATGCAGCTCTATTTTCTTCAAGGACGAGGATTCCTCTGCAAGGACATCTTTGGTTTCAATGAGAGCTAAATTCAAGAGCGTATGAGGAATGAGGACACTGTTCAGTGTTCCCTCTACTCTATCTGACCAAACCAGATTCTACTTTCTCCATCACTAAACAAACTAAGCAGAATCCAGAATCCTAACACTCGTGACCTTAAAGCCAAATGCTAACCAGTATTAATGACTGAGAAACCGAGCTTTTGGGCAAGAATAAAGCTGCTTTTATAGCGTGCCGGAAAAGCCATGTTAAACCAGAAAAACAACCAATCATCCCTAAAAATGGCAGTTGAAAATATCATCACCGGACATCCAAATCGCCATACCATGTATGGATCAGTCAACTGCATTAAGAAACCTGACTTTGACCAGGACATTTTCCTAATTTAAGAAAAGTTAACCCCCTTTAAGAAGAAGAACAAAATTAAAAGCCACTCTGAAAGAGGAAAACTTGGGAGATCTAATAAGCAGCACTGGTTGAATACTAGAAAGACGTTACCCTTGTTTTGTAGCTGATAGTGACCAGAAAATTGCGTAGCTCCATTGGATACTCCTCACAGCCACAGCAAGCTGCTTTCTCAGGTTTGCTGAGACACCTTCATTGCCTTCTACGCCAGTAGCCATTTGAACAGCTTTTGTCTTATGTTTTGCTCGAAAGTGTAAATTGCAACAGTCACGAGATTTAAGAACCCATATGTGATAAAAGAAGAAATGGGTTCTTCGTTTGGGTAGAAATCTTGAATCTTTTTCAGCCCTTTTAACTCTCTCTCATCTCAGCAGACGTCCACCCAGGACCCAGAAATGGTGGCTACTGTTTTCTGTCTATTGTAATTCTCTTGAGCAAGATTCGGTTGGACTCTATTAAATTGGATTCCATGGACAAGAGAAAAGGAAAGAAACAATAAACAATCAATGCTGAAGAGACCCCAACTGAACTGAGGATTTGACAAGAATATAAAGGACAGAACTGTTTCCTTTGCATAATTTCCTGAGAGTTTACCAGTGACGATCCATTTTCTTTCTTTTTCTGTATTATATTGTTATCATTAAGAAACAGATAGGTACTGTTTGTGCTGCCCCTTTATTATCCTAATATTGAATGTAAAAAGAGACGGTAATCATTTGAAGTGGTGGGATCGCTTTTTAGGTAACCAAAATTTTAAAAAGAAAAAAAATCGAATTCAGGAGTAAAATCTACGTGAAACATACATACACATCACGCAGAGAGGACGTGCGTTACATTTAGCGTATATTATGCCTTTTCTCCTTCCTTTTTTTTTTATATAAATTTCTTTGCTGCATGCATCTCCATAAAAGCACCATTTTTTACAGTAGATCCTGCTGTGGAAACCAAGACAAGAAGGTGGGTTTTGAATTGAGAGTGAGAGAGAGAATTATGTCATGGCAAAAGGATTAAAAAAAGAAAAAGAGGAGGGCCCATCTTTTAAAGGTACCACCATCGACAAACATTATTGTAATAACTTTTCTTGTTTGGGCCTTCTTAAAAGCAGATGTCTCTGCGCACACAAGAAGGGATGTGGTCTTCGCTCATCTCCCGGTCACATTCAAAACCCAAAAGGCAAGAAGGTTGAGGAAGTAAGTAGCTGAAGCTCTCTTCCTCCATTAACAACTTGTTCAAGTGGATTGAAAAATCGGAATCAAGTTCAAACGGTTATACTTGGACACTCATTAGAATTTCGATAATCATCAAATGAACATAGGATTAACATAGGGTGCTTAAAAATCCTAGAAGAACCATCCCTATCATAGAGATTTAAGCAACAGAGACGACGACACCGAGCAAGAACTTACCCGGCCATGTTCCTCTAACCGCTTGACATTTGACGTGACTTTTTCGTCGAATAAAAATCACAGACTATGAAATTCATGAAGTAATTTCATGCCGCGAATCTTGAATTAGGTTCTGTCAAGTTCTGGAATCTTGCCTCTGTTTCCCTCCTAGGGTTCTTAGCTACATCTATGCTTGGAGCTGGAGGCTAACTCCACTGCAGATACTGTGAATGCATTATGAGGGGAGTGAAAGCCCGGGGTAAGATGACGAACGGGGTGAGTTGTTCATGGTCTAAGCAGCTTTGTGTCAGCACGAAACTTGGGCTTGTCTTGTCTTACCTTGTTTGGACGCGGGTAAATTTATCTGTCCGATGCATCATTGACACTGATTTTCACCGCTGCCAAATTGTCCCCTTCTCCATCAATTTAGTCACATGTCACGTGTCCCCAAATTTTGCATACAAATTAATAATATCTATTGCATTCTCGATGTCCTTCTCCAATTATGGCGGTCCGAAACACAGCCAGATCATTTATGTTTATCGTGGACAATCATATGAAGAAGTCACCAGTGGTCTTGTCTCGTTTTTTGTGCATTATTAAGAATTACACAGGGGCCTCGAATCCCGCCTTTGACAATCAACAGTCATCACAGCATGCCACGCTGGAAAGGAAAACTGATCTCATGGATAGGAGAAAATGAACAGTTGACACTATTCCAAGAATGGGTTCAACCCATATTTCACATACATGTTTATTCGTATTGTGCTTCAAATTTTCATGTGTATTGATCAAAATAGGAGTATTTATTCCAAATAAAGAATTCCACCTGCTGAGGCTATAGTATTGCAATAGTTGCTACTGGTTGAATCGGATCTATCTACAGACAAAGAGTGGGAGGACCAGAATTAAAAGAAAGCCTTGCTGATATATGTATTAACTAATGTAGCCAAGGATAATCATGTTGTATGCTGTAGTTCTCCTGACTTTTAATAGTAGTGTCTCGGGTCTGGAGAGCTTTCATGACTCTATTGAATCATTCTTGCGACTTGCGCTTGCTCAATATCATTTCTCATAAATTTTCTACATATATAGATACAACGGTAAACCATACAACAACTTAGTAGTTGGAACCATTAAAAAACGGCGCAAACGTGCTTTTCCAATCTAATATATAGATTGATCCAAGAAAGAAACAGCGAGAGCCATTCGCCATTGTACTATCGACACTCTCTTGGAATTTAAATATTGACATGATGAAGCATCATATTATCTCCACCAACATGGTGGAATGACTGTCGCTCATGCTCTTTGTACTCGGTGAATTTCCGATCTGTGTCCATCAGGGAATATCGGACATGCACAAATTTACCGATGTATCCACACAGACGGTGAATTCTAGCTGATAAGAAAGTCGGGCACTTGCAAAGCTTTTGTTTGATAGTCAATGGAGTTGTTTTGCTCGTTGTAGCTTCCTCTCGGACGGACAGAATCAGACGAGGGAAAGCTACAAGGGACAGCCGGAGATCAGGCCAACAAAATCACATGGCGCGATCAAGAAGCGATTGGTCAGTCTGGAATCCACGCGCCTGTCTCCCCAAAAACACGTGTCTTCTCTCCCGATGGAGTCCGTGACCGATGCTGCACAAGGTCGAGGGTGATTGGTTTCCCACTCCCCTTCTTTCTCCTTTCAATAGCAAGGAAACAAACACGAGTTGTACGGGCGAGTTTGTACCATATGCTGTTGGGTTGCTACAACGCTGATTAAATATTGTGTTTGAATGTTATTCCCTCGTGGAGACATGCATGAGTCGGAGATTCAGAGCAAGAAGCAAGGTAAAAAGTGCAGGGCTTATCGACTGTGCAACTCCGATGAACATGCTCTCCGGTAGAAGCCGGGATGAACGAACGGGAATGAAACTACATCTTATCCGTTTCATCACCCCGCAATGATCTAGCATCTCGGGGATGCTTACGAAGCAGGCGGTGAAGAAAATTTGTGTCATTCTCGTGTGCCGGCTTTCTCTCATGATGCGCATATAAGCGTTCTTTTGGAGATTAAATTAGGAAATATGCTTAACGAATGTTTAGATAGATGATCCTCGGAGAAGGTCAATCATAAGTATCTTGATCTTTGCTCCGCTCTCACTTGAGTAGCACAACTTTTTTTCCCAATCATTTGAGCGATCTAACTTTAAAAAAAAAAAAAAAACAACATTTACTTGAGTGTTGTGACTTTCAACCGGTTACTTAACTGTTTTTTTCTTAAATATGCACCAAAATGTTATAAATCCAACATGATTTGGCCACTTGTGGTAAACATTTTTCAAGAAGTTATGATGCTTAAGAAAATCGATTAAAAAGGTCGTATGCCACTCAAGTAGTCAGAAAAAAAAAAAAGAAGTCGCGACACTGAAATGAACGATATACGAAAGTTATGGTATTTCTAGTATTTATGATGTCCTATTCTCGATAACCCTAGCAACCCATATTTTCCTTACAGTAAAATGAAAAAAAAAAGGTACTCCACTTCTGCAAGATGCTGCACTTTGGGCAGGTCTATGATTATTTACATTATCTCCCGAACCGATGAGACCAAAAAGAAAGAAAAATATTTGATTATGTCATTACCGAGAAAACTAGTGGGAATAACACTTAGCAATTGGTTAAAAGGTTACACGCCGTCGCTTAATATCTCATGAATCGGTGAGACCCAAAAGAAAGTAAAAAACCGATTATGTCATTACTAAGAAAATTGGTGGGAATAATGCTCGAGCGATCGATTAAAAGGTTACACGCCGCTTAAGTGATGAGCGACTTACGAAAGACAATATACTTGTGAGACGTCCACTTTTTCATAATCCTAGCCACCCATATTTTCCTTAACAATAATAAAAGAAGAAGAAGAAGAAGGAGCACTCCACTTCTATAAGATGCCACGCACGCTTTGGGCGTAGGTCCATAATTATATACATTAGTCTCTTCAATCGAGGAGACCTGAGAGGAAAAAATATTCGATTTCGCCGTTACCAAGGAGGAAGCCGGTGGGAATGATCATGAGAACAACGTGAACGTTGTAGGGACGACACCGATGCCATCCTTCCGAGACGTTCGGGCACGAAGGGCACTTCGTGTTGCTGTCTTCTCTGCAGTGCAGGGGCGTGCAGACGGAAATGGTATAATTAATGGTGCGTGGCGGGTTGTAATAATAAGGTACGGGACGGGGCATTTATGGGGATGCGGACGAGACCCGTGAAATAGATTGATTGGTTTGGTGGTGCGCGTTCGCGCAATCCCTGGCGGAGCCGGGAAAACGGCGTCGTGTCGAGGTGGAAATCCTAACTTCATTGACCCCGGGACGATGTGTCTGTCGGTAAGCACGTTCGCTGATCGGATGCTCGAGGAAGCATGAGCTAATCTTTCATTAGTCGTGGGGGCAATCCTGGTAGCTCGGTTTCTGCAAAGGTGACTTTCAA
The DNA here is from genome assembly GCA_019926035.1 of Melaleuca alternifolia. Taxonomy (NCBI): domain Eukaryota; kingdom Viridiplantae; phylum Streptophyta; class Magnoliopsida; order Myrtales; family Myrtaceae; genus Melaleuca; species Melaleuca alternifolia. The sequence goes on along the minus strand of JAGKPW010002199.1, from coordinate 86,137 downwards.
TCTCTAAAACCTCTTTATATAAAACATGTTGTGAAATCTTAAAACTTGTTAAATATATATAACAAAAAATTCGATTTGACTAACGAAAAATACTGACGTGACTTTTTTTTTAATATTCTCTCTCGTGGCAATTACATTGCTAAATAATTAATAAACATATGGCTAAAATGACGTTTTGGTCAAAATATAATTTCTAATACCAATTTTAGCCGAATTAAGTTCCAAAGATAAATTAAATTAAAAACAGGTACAGAAAAATCAAGTGATGGGGGGGGCTACAAGCCATCGGTGGCCCTTCCTGGCGATGGAGGCGGCGAGCCTCGCGGCTCGTTTTCTCCTCTTCCTTTTTTTATTTCCAAAAAAATTCAACTTATTGTTTGAAACTTGAATTTTTATTAAAATTAGATTTCAGCTAAAACAGTGCCATTCTAACTACGTCATTGCCACGTAGGATAAAAAAAAGAAAACCGAAAAACACCAACACCATCATTTTTCTTCATCTAAATTAGAGAACGTCAATGGAAGAACTTGAGTGAATCAACTCAATATGTCTTAGGATTTGATTGGACTTTTTTATTGCACTTTCATAACAAAATCTAGGATTTTCAATACGCATGTCCCTTGTTCAAGGTATAAAAGTAGCAGGGCAAGAGATATGATTTCACGTAAGAGAAATGCTGAGAATATTTGTCAAGACATTTTTTGAAAAAAGTCGACAAAGAACACGGCCGATGGAAATCATCAGTATCGAATGTAAAGAATTCATGTCTAGAAAGCGGGATTAGCGAACCCTTGATACATGTCCTGAGGTGGAAAACATTCGTGTACTTGCGTCGTCCGTCGGAATTTTTATGTTCTCTTCCCATGGAACGTCGGCATTGGACACAGGAGGACCTGGGCTGCTTGCGTGTTCGTCTCGTCTGCGAAGCAAGTTCGATTAGGACAAAAAACCTGAAATTATTCTCGAATAACACGACAAAGTAGTCTGACATAATTGGGCCCGGAGGAGATCACCAGATGAGCATATTCGGATCTATTGAGGTCTAGATGGTGCTCGGATTGAGGCCCGACATTCCCTTCTTCCCTTGTTTAGACATGTCAAGCGTGGCAATGAATTTGGCCCAGAACGTCCGACCAAATAAACATCCGACCCGGAAAGACAGTTCTCCATCTCCTTCCGTGTCATGTCCCATCTCGCGATGAATCAGATGAATACCGACATGTTTTTGGCCATCGTCTGTGTGAATTCTTCGCACTAAACATTGATGGCAAAAAAGTTGGCCGGATGGGGAGAGTTCTTTTGGGCCAAAAGATGAGGAGGTTTATGTGTTACCAGTTTAAGCGAGGGGCTGATGAGAGTAGGACGGCAGTAAGTTACAAGAACTGGAAGAGCTGCACACGGAGAGGAAACACGTAATGCACTTGCCTACAAAAAATCTTCCGGTTTGAGCCAATCGACACGTCAAATTCTGTTTGTGTTACAAGTTAACCCCGACTTGGAATGCAGCAAAGGGCGACAAGCCAAAAACTTTTAGAAACAGAACAGAAAAGCTTCTACTCACCCTGGTAACGCTGTGCAGAAAAGCTGACCATTAAGCTATAATCACAACCCAGAGAGGAATAGACACATCAACTTTAGCTGTACAAAACAATGCCGCTGCGAGATCAATGAGACAGATACTACTTCAGCTGGTCGATCCTTTTTATGTTAAATGAGGAGTGGATGTGAATGGTGCTGTGCTCCTGCGTACTCAAATTGTCGATCGATGAAATACAGTCTTTCATTCTCTTCAATAGAATGGGCACCATGGAGGCATTCGCTGCTGTTTTCTCTCTGAGCAGCTGGACCTTCTTCGACATCTCTGCATCTCTTTCAACCGCTGTGGACATTTCTCCAGCACCTATAAAATTCTCGGAGTCAATGCTAACTTCGGCTGAAGTAATGCAAGAAAAATACCAATACAACATGACGTGAAGCAGCATGGAGCATGCCAAAACATTGGATGGTACATTTAAAAACAGTCTGCTCAATGAGCATGCTCAAGCATTGCACTGGCAATAACAAAATTGTGTAACAGTATGCTCCAGGGATATAAGGTTACTTCGTGAGACAAGCACTGAGTCAGTTGTAGAATTTCAGTAAGTTCACAGTAAATTCCCAATTAGGAACCAATCTAGAAAGTATTTACTCCAAAACCTAATGTCTCCATAGATGACATCCGCCTAACGGCAAGTAATTTGATTTATTGAAAAAGTTTGCAGGTTCTCTTTTGCAACTCACTCCAACACATGTCCTATTCTTTATATACCAATTCAACCCATTTCATGAAAAAAAATGTGACCCATCAACCAACCAAATGAGACGACATTAACACCGAATTCCATGCTGACCAACAAAGAACATTCAGGTCACTGTTCCGCCTATTTCACCTTCATACCACCAATATAGCTCCTACTAGACTTGATTGCTATCCACGCAAAGTCGACTAAATGAGCAGATTAAAAAAAACTAGGGCTAAGCCAAGATTCTTCTGACAAGGAATTGCATCTCACCCTAGCCTTTGGCATCATGACAGGTGAGAAAGGTTTTCAATGCCGCTACAAATCCGTAAATAACTCGCGCATCCCTATGTTTGACATCAGAAGATTATCTTCCTCATACATATTCTACAGCTACAACTAGCATACCACATGAAAAATTCCGCTTCACATACGAAGTTTAGTCTCCTCTACATGCTTTATACCTGGTGAATTAACAACATAACAATGAGCAAAACTTAACAACAATACTAATCAGCAAAGCCTACTCAAGCTCCACAAAAAAAAACCTTGCCCAGCACCACAAAAACTGGAAGCATCCTTGTTTACATAGCATTTTTGAAGTTTTAACACGGCATACTCAAGCAGCATAGGGGGAAAGAAAAAACATAGCAGGAGAATCTTGACAGGCACTGAGATAAGCATGCAATTGAGACGCTAAGTTCAAACACCCACGGAAGAGTAAAAATGCAAGATTGAAGTCTCCCCCACTACGTATTTCCTTCTGCTGCTTATGCAATTCTTTCGGACTGTACGGTCATAGCCTCTCAGCTCAATGCCAATCAAAGTCGCATGGTGTCCTGAGAAAAGATAGACAGCCAGAATTGAAACGCGGGTGCGTACCTTGTGTAGACTCCCCCGAAGTTCCGGGTAGGGAACTGGTGAAGTCGAATCTCTCGGCGGATTTGAGCAAATCGAGGGCCTGCTTGAGCTGATCGGGGAGAGTCGCGCGGTAATGGAGGATCTTCTCGGCCATCTGCGACACATCGGACTCCAGCCTCTCGAATTCCTCCTCCGATCCGTTCCCTATTCCGGCATCTTCGGTGGTTCCGGCGGACGCGGGAGCTCCCAGGGTTTGAGAGCTGTTCATCGCCATGGGGATGGAAGAAATTGCTTTGGAGGAAGTGAGGACTGGATTGGAGAGGCCCTTGGTGGCGTTCTCGAGCTTCTGAACCTCCGATCGAAGCTCGAAAGTTTGAAACTTGGGACAGCCATGGCGGCGCCCTCACTGGGTTTCAGCGCTGGAAAAGATCGGATGGGCCCATTTCGGGTCGGGTCGGAACTTTTGGGCTTGGATCAAGGAAAAATGATGGACCTGATTTCAACCGATCCATGGCCGTCAAACTCGACTGGACTCGCATTTTCAGTGATTGGAACTCTCAGTCGAGCTCATTTACCAAAAAAGGTAACGACACTAATGACCCAAAATTTTGACTTGATAAGTAATATGATCCATAATGCTTAATTTATTTAATGTGGTGCTTAAATTTTAACCTAATGCTCAATGTGATCCCAAAATTTTAATTCGTTGTATGTGGTCTTTGGAGTCTTGAAACATGTTTAATTTAATCCCTAAACTATTTAAAAATGTTTAATAATATTATTTCATTAATACAAATTCAGCAACGATATTGAATAATTTCATATTTTCTAGAGATTGAATTGAACATTTACTAAAATTCCAATGATGATATTGAATAAATTAAAAATTTATATGCCTTATTAAGCATATTTTAAATTTGAGAATCGTATTGCACATTATACTAAATATCGAGAATTATTTGATCAAAACTCATGAAATATTTATGTCATTTTCCTTTCAAGATTCAATTTTCCTTTTTTTTATAACAACAAAGATATATAGTCAGATTTCCTACTCCAACTCTATTTAAATCTTCAAATGACCAAGATGATGAAGCTTTTAATTTAATTAAGCTCAATCACAATTAGTAAACTTGCGCTCAAGCTCGAATTTATGCTTAATAAATTCAAGTATCATCCCTTGAATATATATACACGCTATATATACAAAGGTATACTATGTTATTGTAAAGATTTGCGTATATGTTTGAAAGATACAAAATGTAAATAAGTCAATTTACGCTCATGAGCCTCTCGAGCTAATTGTTAACAAACCCTAGCATGGCTCTAAAAGATATTCAAATAGCTCGAGTTTGACTCAAAATTGGCGGGGAAAAAACGACAGTACAAGCTCTAGTTATTCAAGATTATCTCAATAGTTGATACGTGTCAATAAGTGGTTTGACTCGACCTATCTTCAATATTTTTCACTACATCAAACTTGAAATGGATGAAGCCCGAATACTCTAGTTAATTGTTCGCAGTGTACCTAGATTTACCAAGTCAGATTTAACCTTGCTTACCACAGCGGTAATTACTAGCTTAGCTCAAGTACACCCCTCTCCACAGGGGCAACCCAAGATCGGGCCATGGTTGACTTGGTGGTGGGACTGAAAAAAAAAAAACTCGAATAAAGAAATTTTTATTTTTTGCCAGATAAAAAGAATGAAACCCAACTGTGGTAATTGTATTGGTTAAGAGTCTCTCCCTCATCGCCGAGATCAAGAGCTTGAAACCCGCAATTGCTAGGGATTTAAGTGGGGGTCATGGTATTGAGTTCTGTGTTAGTCTCCCCTCGAGGTATAAAGGTCCGGGCACGGGGAGCCGTGGTGGAGTTATCAGTCATAAAAAAAAATGACAAAGCACAACAAGAGGATTACAAGATGAATAATGCCAAAAATTGCAAAGTCGGTGGCTTTTCTAATTGCTTAAGAATTTTTCCATTAAAATGAGTTAAATTTACGTGCTCAAATATATTAAAAAAATATTATCTGCTAGACTTTATATAACTTGAGATTTTGTTATCAAATGACAAAAATTTAAAGAAAATCACTCCGATTTTTGTTTTCCCTCGTGCTCTTCAGTCTCCATTCATTCCCATTTCTGCGGGTCTCTCTCTCTCTCTCTCTTCTTTCTTCATCGACTTGGAGACCCAGATTCTTTGAACTTAGTCTCTGAAGACGCAATTGGTTGGAGGTCGGTTCGTTTCACAAAGTGCTTGCCTTTTCCCTTTCGAACCCCTTTCTTATCCGTTGAGCTTCCGCTTTTTCTCGGCGTGCATTTCTCTCTTTGACGACGCGGTGATGCAGTAGACAGAGAATGGTTCACTCTTGATGTTCTTCTGTGGTAGAGAGGTTTGTGTACTTAACGCACGTGTGCTGTTTGATAGAATGCCCGGCAAACAATCGCGAACAATTATATTGACCATGTGATGGTTTGCCAAAGCTGCTTAGTTGACATTTTTGAAGTTAAAGAGCGTGCATCTGTGTGTGTGTGTGTGACAATGCGATGATGCATAGTAGACAAAGGACGGGTTAGTCTTGATGTTCGTCTGTGGTGTAGAGGGTAGTGTACTTACGCACATATGCTGTTTGATAGAATGTTCGGTAAATAATCGCGAACAATTATATTAACTGGTTTGTCATAGCTGCTTAGTTGGACATTTTTCAAAGTTAGAAGCGCCTCAGCTCGAAAGTTGCGTAAGCTGAAAGCGGAGCTGCGACTGAGCTTAAGGACCACCGTGTTTCATTGCTTTTGGATCTGATGTTTGGACAGATTCCGAGAAAGATCCACGTGGAGTTTGTGAACTAGGCTTGTGTATATGGAAAATGGCGACCCATGATAATAAGTTTAAATGCCAAGTTAATGTTTCTAACGTGGCCTCCAGCTTTTAGAAGGATCGACATCTGAATTGCTCAACTATGTGGGGCTGCTTTTTTTTTTTTCTTTGCTATTTGAAAACCAAAATAACGTCTCCAGGCAGGTGAACCATGTTTTTGTATAATTTCTGAAACAAATTGCCTTGGGCACGTGTCTAGTAGATGCACACATTTGCAAATTTGCCTATCATACAAGTTGGAAAAAAGGAAAAAGAAACTCGGGTATTGCACATCACAATACATAGCTTTTGCTTGCGTTCTCACATAATGTTTCTTCGGTCATACAGGAAAATTTGCTTAGTGAAAGCTAGCAAAATGTTTCTGTTACCTAATAATCCCACATTTTGCCAAGCATCCTTGTGGATTAGCTCTTTCAGTTCTATTTGTTTTTGTTATCGTCAAATTTTTGGAAACGACATGTTAGCAACTACTCTTTCAACTGTTTGGATTGGTGAGTCTTCTTAATACCGCACTGATATCATAAGAACATAATCTAGCACTTCAGCAGTGTCATGCTATCTTAAATAGGTTGGTTCGGGCTTAAATCATGTTATATCATAGGTGGTGCTTTATCTTATTTGGTCCATATCTGAGCCTAACTTACCTGACTATATCTGCTTCCAATCAAAGCTTCTTAATCGCATGCAACTTCTTTAGAAGAGCCCAACAAAGAAGACCCTCCTTTATGACACTTTTTTAACTCTATTTCCCTCGTTTATGACACTATCTTAATTTTATTCCCCTAGATTGCGTCTAAATTTTGCTTTTCTTATCTCAGCATATTCAGAGGAAGAAAATAAAATGCAGTTCTTGGTACTTTCTTTTCTTAATCCTCTCACTCCATCCAATTTGCCACCTTCTGCTCATTTCTCAACTTCTATTTCACCGTGGCATCAACCCATCAAACATGGATACAGCTCATGTTCAGTTCCCACATTGTACACATCATCTGGAAAGTTCTCTAGGCCACTTATAAGTTTGGGAAAAAGCAGCCGCTCAGTTAGAGTTCATTGTGGAATGGCGGAACATGATGACAGTTTTTACATGAAGAAGTGTGTGGAGCTTGCAAGGACAGCTATTGGCTGGACAAGTCCCAATCCTTTGGTGGGATGTGTAATTGTCAAGGATGGGAAGATTGTTGGTGAAGGATTCCATCCTAAAGCTGGTCAGCCTCATGCTGAGGTCAGTTATATTAGCTTATGTTAAGGTTTCACCCTCTACTTTTACTTGCTAAATAACTAGTTGGAATAAAACTTCACCTTTTCTCCTTCTGGAGGATATTGCATTGTGTTTTGGTTGGTTTCTTTCGCTGGCTGAAGAAGATGGTGTGGGGGCAGTGCCACTGTGACCACTAGGCTTGAAGCTTCAATCCCCCACCTTCCAAGTAGATGACAGTAACACAAGGCAGTTCCCCTCAGGCTGGAGTTAGCTCTCCCGTGATTTCCCCTAGGTCACAGCTGAGGAACGTGAAGTATTGATGCTGCTTGTTCGCATCTTAATAGATGATGAGCATTCTCTGTTGCTGCTCTAAAGTTGAACAGTGTCAGGGTTCCAGGATGCCAGTTAATATTGAGAAGAAAGTTAAATAAGTTCCCTGCTGATTATTCTAAGTAATTTGTATCTTTTCCTAGTATTTCTATGGAGCAACAAAAATTTTGAATCCGTGATTTAGGTTATGAATTTTAAACTCTTTATCTTCTTCTCTTATAAACTAGATGCATCACAATACCCATGCGCAGGTGTTTGCTTTGAGAGATGCTGGTGATTTGGCAGAGAATGCAACTGCTTATGTGAGCTTGGAACCATGTAACCATTTTGGAAGGACTCCACCATGTACAGAAGCACTGATCAAAGCCAAAGTAAGAAAGGTGGTAATTGGGATGGTAGATCCTAATCCACTTGTGGCTTCAAAAGGTATTGACAGACTAAGAGCCGCGGGGATCGAGGTGACTGTTGGTGTGGAGGAAGCGCTATGCAAGAATCTGAATGAGCCCTTTATACATCTGATGCTCACTGGGAAGCCTCTTCTTGCTCTCAGGTGGTTGCTTCAGTAAATATGGAGTTTTGTTCATGTATGTCATCAGAATTGAAGATGCACCGATTCACATGCTCGGGGAGAATGCGTCTTTAATCTTATTGGGATTGAACTGTTTGAATCCAACAACTGAAATAGTTTCGAGGTACAGGTTGATTTGACTAAATTCCCTTTGTATACCTTTAGGTACTCCATCTCCCTTAACGGTCAAGTCTCAGATCATCTTGGTGAAGGAGCCACTGACTCTGGTGGGTACTACTCCAAGTTTCTGCAGGAATATGATGCAGTCATACTCTCTTCGACCTCATTATCTGATAGATTGTCACTTCCCACTTCCCAAGAACCTGGTGCAAATCAACCTATTCGGATAGTAATAGCAAGAAGTTCTAATGCCACGCTCGAAGTCCCAGGTCTCACTGCCGGAGTTAATTCCAAGCTTATAATCTTTACAGACAAAGAGAGTGGCGTGGACTCAAAAGCATCGCTCGAAGGAGTTGAGACAGTTAATTTAGATCATATAAATATGAATGCGATCTTGGACTACTGTAAAAGCCAAGGTCTGTGCAGTGTTTTGTTAGACTTCACAGGGAATGCATTTGGCTTCGAACAGCTTGTCAAGGAGAGCGTTGAGCAGAATATGCTGCAGAAGATTTTGGTCGAAGTATTGCCTCTATGGTGTGAAAGAAATGACAGAAATGTAGGTTTCCCATTGAACATGGCGGAAGTACTTAAAATGAAGAACTTGCAACCCAAGGTCTACAATAAGAGCATCATATTGGAGGGTCATCTTTAGTAGAGGAACCTTGTTAAGGCAATTGACCATGTAACCTTGTGCAACATGACCAGGTACTGTTGTGCGAGATGCTGTGCGTCGAAATAAACAGCGACGTGTGCTTCACTCTTGAGAATTATTGTGTATCTGGCTCTATCTATGTAACTGACATATAAAATTTGGAAATGGATTTTTATGCCATTTTCTTTTAATAAGATAGACGAGGAGACGTGTATCTAACTTTCATAAACACCAGGGTGCTCTTCCTTGATCTGGAAATGCTTTAAATTTTCCCCAATCTTCGACCATAAGGTTAACAAGATTACAATTATTTGCTCATAAACTTCTCTAACAAGGAAGTTCGAATAAGAAAAGGAGAATGCCACATGAAGGTTCGACCACAGACAGCAGCAAGTTCCATATGGAGCTCAAACCACTGTCATGCTACTCACTTTTCCTATTTGAAGATTTAATGCATGTATAAAATCAAAATACTCATTACAAAGCGCATAGCACGAAAAGCAGATGCTTGAGGGAAATTAGCAATGGCACAAAAGCGGATAGCACACATGACAAAAAAAATTAATGCTAATTCATTCAGAATGGAAAATTGGATGGCACAAGTCGAAGAAACTCAATTAAAAAACTTCTGTCAGCTTTCAAACTCAAGGTTTCTTAAATTTGCATAACTAAACTAGTCTCCCCCAGTATATACATGAGATTTACCACAGAAGATACAAAAACTGTGATATCATCCTCAAACCATGGCAAAGGCTGAGCAGCTCTAAGAGTTCAGACAATGTTCTTCTGTCCGAAGTGAACACGGCAACAGGATCACGGTTGCTCTTTTGGTGAATCCCTGGAGCCACCCGAGTTCCCCAAGTGGCTCTCTTGAGGTTTCTCACTCGATCCAAAAACAAAACTTTTCACACGATTCTCGGCTGATAGTATCGCCTTCTTAATCTGGGAATGAAGACATCTTAGATCAATGATCAGCATGTAATCAATTCAGATTAAGGTACAAGGACAAATCAAATCAATAATTTCTATGTCAAAGCACAGCAAGCAGATGACGGATATCACAACACCGCCTCATACCCAATTAAAAGCTTTCACTGGAGGATACATACCATGCATTCTATCGGATTGCAGCACAGCAGCAAAAGCGATACATTTCGGACAGTCAACAGTAAAGAAACAAGAAAAATTTGCCTGAGACAGACCAACATAAACTTGGAACCTTGGTATACATCAAAAGTTCCCAGCAATGAGCTTCTGCTTCAGACGAAATACGAATCAGAATCTATGTTGTGAGAAATATAAACGGACACTGCCACGTACTCAACTGGGAGAAAACATCTAAACCCTAAAGACATTCATCCCCGTCACCTCAAACACAAGAAACGGCAGCCGATGATAATGCTGCGCGTGCAGAAATCAATCAACAAGCGTAATGGATCAACTAGTAATAATCTTCGATCCCAGCTAGTAATTCAACCTCGTGCACCTGAAATTCCCCCAAAATCTTTCATCGCCCACACAATTTCACATATTTCATAAAACTCTTCGCAAAGTCGGCAACTTTCACACCCCTCTCTACCTCGGCACCCATCAAGAAAAGAATTTCAAGGGAAAAAATAAAATAAAAAACCGAAAAAAAGGAACGATATTAAGAAGACGAGAAGAAGAAGGGACTGACGGGATCGAGAGCATTAGGTTCGGGGCCGTAGTCAGCAGTCAATAGAAAATAGGAGGCGGTGATGGTGGCCACCATCGTCGTCCTCCTCACGAGCTTGTCCGTCCTGGGGTTGATCATCTTCGCGTCGAAACTCGCGTGCTCCGCGTGAACTGTGAAGAGAAGGCGAAGTAACAGCGAGCAGGGTGGACGACTAGAAGGAAGAAGAAGGTGTTGGAAGACGAATAGAGTGACTTCAAATTGCTGCCGCACTGTTTTGTATCACCCTCTTGATTTTGTCACCATCGAATTATCAAGTCGAAAGTGCAAAATGGCTGTTTATTGCCTCTTGGGTAATATTTGTCCTTATGACTTTTGTAATAATCAAATATTCAATTTAATTTTTCTCTCTAATCCGATCAAAGTAAGATAGCCAGTTTCGACTAGGGATCTAACTTTGCTGTTGAGAATAGACTAGAAATTTTATGTTAAATCTTGCACAAAAAGTTATTTTGCAATCCACGTGATAATGATATAAATATCATGAATTGATCGAAAAAATATATATGCATAAATTTTTTTGAAAGTGTATTGATAGCATCAAAATGAAAATTAAACTAGTGGAGTAATGATCTATAAATCTATTTATAGATCCAAATGGAAATTAGCCCTTTTGATAAAATCTGTTCTTGCTAATTGAGGAAAAAATGAAAAGAGGGAAAAAAAAATTGCAGCGTGAATGTCTCGTCCTCCAATTTCCCCACTTCCCGTAAAAGCAAAAGCTCACAGCCCATCTCCAGTCGCTCTCCATTGAACAAGCAAAAGGCAAACGCCACCGCTTCTGCCACGACCATCTCCATCGGGAAATCGCGCGACCCATTTCGGAGCCACAAGCGCTCAACCAATCCATGGAAGACCCAAAACCAGCCACGGACCCGACGGCCCAAGCTGCTTCCGGTCAGCCACCCCTTCCACCGCAGAGCAAGAAGCGACCGCTGGACGCCACTGCCTCCGCTCAGAATTCCAAGTACTTCAAGATGCGCACCGTGCTGAGCGACCTCCGTCCCCATTTCATCGAGGTTTGAATTCGTTTAGATGAAATTGCGGTTTGCCCTTGAGAAAGGAAATTTTAACTTCAGCAGTAGACACATTTGTTTTGAATTTTCGGGAGCTTTAGCTGCTTGAATTTTTTTTTTTTATATCTCGTTTCCCGATCTTTTTGCTTGATGTGTTCTGGGATATACCCAGTTTGAAAGTTGGTCGCTTTTTATGTGAAGTCAGAGTGATAGCGCGTCGCGAGCTGGTTATGTGTTTTATACAACTGTTGATGAAAATGGAAGGACTGAAGATCAGATGACTGTATCTAACCGAGGCTGTCCTGTCTAGCTAATTCATTGTTCTTTTCGGCTAAATTTTGATGGTTCCGTTCTCAATCGGTTAATTTTTAGCTTTCAGTCAGGCTATTGCACTTGCCCATGCAGATTTTGAGACCAAGGGTGAGTAGATGATAACACATTGGGGTTGCGTTGCAGTGCTTCTGGCTCTTGGTCATTTTATTGTCAATTTTAGAAAAATTTTACGAACTGAAACTTATTGATAGGATTCTGTACTTGTTTAGCAACTGAAACAATTATCAAGCATGTTGTTTTTCTTCCCACCAACGTGTGAAAGATTATTCGGGCATGCTTTGAATGCTGGCTTATTGAAGGAGTGGGGAAGAAAACCTTGGACGTAACACTTTTCCTTTTTGATACCCTTTGAAGGTGCTTCGGACCCCAGATTTTCGGAACTGCAAGGCAGCTGAAGAAATCAGGACACGTAAGATCTGATCGTCGTTTCCTTGTCCTGGTTTCATAAGGTAGATGTATCGCAAGAGTAGTTTTCAGTGTTCACCACCATACTAGATGATCAATTTGCCTGGTCAGTCTGGATAGGAAAGCCTCTTGAGATGCGTAATGTGGTCTATTTGTTATATTAAATTAGACACTTGATTTAGTGAACAGAAATTTTTGACTTCTGATGTTTGGTGCTTCCGGGAAGGGATTTCTCTTTACTTTTCGAAGGAAGAGAGAACATCATTGTTTCAATTCCTGCTGTTGTTTCGCCTAAAGCTATGCCTAGTTCACATTCGCATCAAAGTGCCAACTGGATGTGTTTGTTCACTTCTGTCTTGAGTAGTCCAGGGTTTGACATCCAGGAAGTGAGTACTTGGTTGAGTCTTTTGGAAGTGTACTCTGAAACTTGTGCCCACAACTTTATTTTTGGTACAAAAGGAAAAAACAAGATTCACTTATTTGAAAGCAAAGAAATGTTTGATGAATTGTGATAACTATTTTCACTTTGTAGAATAGCTTTGGATGAGTTATTTCTAGTTTATTTTTCTAGTTGCATGCTATAGTAGCTGCACATTCTGAATGGTATTTCCCGAATTTTTTGAGAATTTATACCTCAAACGAGAAATGACAAGAGACATTGGTCTGATGTCTTTGAAAGCAAGAGCAGCATGAAAAAGGGCATTATCTTGGACACTCCTAGCCAATATTTTTAACTTGCCAAACTGCCAAAGTTTGTCTTGCTTAATAAAAGTTTTATATTTTGTTTGCGTATGTTAATTTTTGGCATTCTTTCTTGCAGAGGTTAAGCTTCTGATGGATCTTTATACTCAGATAACTGGAAATAGTGCTCCGGAAGTCCAGCCTTTCACAGCAGAAAACCGGAATGGTCAGAAGGCTCCAGATTTGAAGTCGAAAGAGCACCCAGAGCAAAGATCCTCGAAACCATCTGACAACAAGCCTTTTCAATCAGGGCTTGCATCTGACAAGCAGCGAACTGATGATGATGGTAAACTCGTTGTCGGGGCATCTGCTTTTGGCTGGAACTTCGTCACCTTTCCGGGCAATGAACCAGTTTATTATGGCATGACTAAGGAATCATTCCGTGCTGCTCAAGTGAATGTACAAGGATCGTAACTGGGGCTCTCTCTTTCCCGTGTTGGGAGATCCAAAGCAGTAGCTCAGCGCCTCAAAGTAACATTGCGGAGGAGTTTCCATCTGGCGATGAATCTGTATGTTTCATTGTTGATTTATCTTCATTAAGGATGTTCGGAATCTGTCTTTATGTTTTTGGTCCAATGTGATGTTTGAGCTGATTCTTGCATTTTGTCCTATGAATGAAGTTGACGAGTTCTACCTGCTTCATGCTTAAAGCGGAAACCCCTAAGGACGTAAAATTTTCTCTGAGAGAGAGGATTAATCTTATTCATGGGAGATGTTTTCCAAGAGATAAATTAGCAATCATTCTGCCTCCTATTTAACTGGTTTGTACATAGCAAATGTATAAAGTTGCTTTTGGTTTGGCTTTTGCAATGCGCCTCTAGGTGAAAGGGTTCTTACACAATGCAACTAGTATTTGGGCAAACATCATTCACCAGAAACTTATATATGGGCGAATCTAAAAGAGGGGCGATTGGCCAGTCACAGAGGTCGGGTGACCTCAGGCGAGGCAATGCCAAGGCTGCGTGGCCTCGGGGCAACCTAGGGATGGCCCTTCGACTGTTGGCGTGACTAAGGCGAGCCGTCCTGCGTCCTCAGCAGCCATTGCAGAAAGGCTAGATTCAGTGTGGGTCGACCCTCTTCCTCGACCTCCACCCACAGCAATCCTCGGCCCATGGCAGTGACCCTCGACTTATGGGATCTCGAGGTTCGACGACCTCCACCTTGGAGACATTAGCAACCAGCGAGCACAGAGACTGTATGAGGAAGAAGATGAACGGTGATTTATAGGGCAAGAGTGAAATATGCAATTATAAGTGGGGGCAAGATTGGAATAATAAAAATTCATTAAACCCCACAATAGCGATCCGGAAAATACTCTTCAAATTTTTTTGTACAGAAAAACAAATTCCAAAAAAATAGAAGAGAAGAAAATAAGAAAATAAGACCGACTGGAGAACCGTTTGGGAGAGAGAGAGAGAGATAGAGAGAATAAGAGAAACCCTAGCTCTGCTCTTGGATCGCCACTGCGACTTTGAGAAGCGGGCAGCGTCAATTTCAGTCAAGCATCGGAAAAATGTCGAAGAAGAACAGCTTATCTCGTAGGAAGAAGCAGTACGAGTTTGATCTTCGAAGTATACTCTCTCTCTCTCTCTCTCTCTCTCTCTCTCGGCAAATTCACGTCTTTCTGTTTGTTTGTCTCCTCTGTTCTGTTCCTCTGTTTTCGCTATATGGTTGTCTTGCATGTTGAAAAGTGTTGATTTTTTTTTTCATGGCTGCTGAGCAGGAGAGAAGGCAGAGAAAGAGAAGAAGGCGAAGAAGCTTCAGACTAAGAAGAACAAGATGAAGGTAAGTTGCTTCCTATTAACTTATCTCGACCTTTTTTATTGTGATTTTTAGGATTGCGGCTTTCATGGTTGGACTTATATCTTACATTGCTCTCCGTTTGCTGTAACTGGAAGTGCTCTTTGGAGGGCAAAAGGGTAATGGGTTCGTGTATTTGCATCTTTTTGGTTGCATACTGGTTGTCTTGGATTCGAATGTATGAATTGACAGTTGCGGTAGGATTGATCATCATTCCGATGCCTGATCACTGTTCTTTCTGTATTTGTATGGGTGATTGATCCGAACTCGAATGGGTCAATCGCTGGTAATTTGTTATACTATTAATCTGGGGGGCAGAATGGGAAAAAGGAGATCAAACATATTCGTAGATGTAGGATCTAGCTGGCGATATAATTAGACTGGGGCTAAAGTACTTATTCCTGCAGGTTGATGGTAGTGGCAAGAAGAAGAAGGGTGCGGGTGGATTCCAAGTAGGGAAGAGAAAGGTAAAGACGAAGTTAACTGCTTTGGCAAAAGCCAAGGCGGCACAGGCAATGGAGCTGGACAAATGAGGTTTGCTCTTGTAAGTCGAGGAGGATGAATTCCATTGTAGTGTGAGCTTTAATCTTCTTGGGAAAATTGACACTTCAGTGGCTAAATGTAATTCTTGACTTCACTGTTTAATTTATAGGGGAAGGTAGCCTTTTTTTGGTCTGTGTCCATGATTATCGTGATAATGGTTCTAGTGGTTAATAAGTAAAGATTCGCGAAGGCAGCTTGAACACTTGAGAGCAGCCTATGTAGATTGAGAATCTGCAATGCGCATTATGTGCTTCAACAGAATGTTTGTGTCTTCGTTGGAGTGAGGACCCAATTTAGTCAGTTTAAGGCGTGGCACACTCTGGATATGCTTATCTGAATTGAGGTTCAATGTTGTCCCTTAGTTGGCTTCATGGCTAAATACACTCCTTGAATCTGTCATCCGAATTGAGGTCTTGGTGTTCTGTACATTAATCGATGACCTGTTTTCTTCCATTGGAAGTCCAAATTCAACCTTCGGATGAGCTCATGCTCATATTCCATCAGGTTTAATAGGCGAAGGTACTGTTGTGAGCATGCTTGTTAGGACTTCACCTTATGCCCAAAAATCTGGTGAGTTAGGTACCGATCCGTTTGATTCATATGATTGAAGGAATTCTACTGCTTCTAGCTCCTTGGCTTGGACAGAGCTGATAACTACCATTGTTAGACCAATGGGTTCTCCGTGATTCCTTGATGCAAGATGTGCAGCTGTCTTATTACACAGAACGGTCATGGACCTTCTGCGAAAGAAGATATTTGGTGTTGAGCTCATGTAATAGGCCTTTAGATTGTCGGACATTGTTCAGGGATTGATGGGCGTTGAATATGGTGAAGAACCAACCGGGGGATTTACTCGAGCATGTTTCAGGGATGAAGGAGAGCTGCCTGAGATTGCATACTCTTCGGACCTTTGAATTTCTGAGTCCATAGGATGATTGAAAACTTCTCATCTTATACCACTTTTCATGATCATAGAGCTTGTTATGGAGATCATCCTAAAATCTGTTGGAGTGGCTGCATCACCTCCTGCTATATTCTTTGATAGAGATTATACGATGTGCATCTTGCTGGATGCTTGACAAATAGATTGTTGAATATATCAAGTAGAGTTTCCGGGTCGGAGAAGTGTAAACCCCGTATGGTTCAATAGATCATAGAACCAGCCCGCATAATCGAGGATGCCTCATGATCAAAGGTCATGAAAGTTGATTTTGGCAAAGTCATTGCTCCTTGAACTATCAGGCATCGACAAAAGTACGCAAAACCATCTTCGCCTCTCTTCACCTATCGAGCGAGGGAGGCCGTTCTGTCAATCTCCATGTTACGGGGCTGGAATTCACTGTTCAAACTGGAAGCTGCGGCTCTGTTCCGGCCCCAAAAATGAAGAGGGAAGAGAGAGAGGAGAAGAAGCTGGAAGCTGTCATTTCATGTAGTGTGTGGTGTGGCATGGCCATCTCTTCCACTAGTGAAGTGGGGATGGAGAATGTGGAGAGCGCTCTGGCAAATTGACAAGAACATGTTCGCTGGTTCGAAGATTTTTCCCACGTGGAAATGGGGACGGACTCCTCGACACATCTTCACACGCAAAGCGGAGTCTTTCGATATAATATTTGCAAGAATCACATGGCGAACGAAAGAAGTGGAACTGATCTTAACACAGTCGCATGCAAAAATCGAAGGAAAGGAAGAAAATTTCGACTTCTCTCGGTCCGCTCCCGACTGGGGCTCCTTCCAAAGTGTGGTCACGTTTCTGACGGCCTTCGTTCTTCCTCACGCGTTACCAAGACCGCGTTAGTCCACTCATCACTGCTGATTCATCAAAGCCATACACAAAAAAAAAAAAACACGTCGATTCCCTTAAAAATTAACATAGTTCAGGTTTTAATTTTGACATGATATTTTGTTCTTGATAAGGAAGGCACTAATTTTTAGAGCGGATCTTCAAATTTGCCTGAACTTTTTTTTTCGTTGCATAGAAAACCCCAATTTTCAATAGGTATCCAAATTTTACTTCTGTCAAGTTTTTGTCCAATAATATTGGTAAAGGCATGTAACATTCCGCATGTAGGAGGGAGAGAGAGAGAGATGATATGTTGCATCTTTAACGGTACTATTGGACAAACTTGATAGGGTTTGGAAGTAGGCACAAGTAAAAATTCCTTTTCATATGATGCAAGACCTAAAATAAGATTGGTGATTTTAATGAGAGGAAGAAAAATCTGAGTGAAAGTTGGTGCTTTTTAAGGGAATCGATCTGTATTACGCATTGGTATTTTTTCTTCTTTTCCTTTTGAATTGTTAGTTGCGCAAAGCTATATTGCTAGTATTTGAACTTTATCATATGATTCCATTTTGTCCGCTTCATTTCGTGGAATTGCTCTTGCTGACAACAAGTTAACTAATGATATAGAGAGCTTGACTAATTATATAGTGGAAGCACTTCCTTGATCTCATGCTTTATGCTTGAAGAGTTCCCTATGTTGCCCTTAGGATAATCAAAAGATGAAGCGTACAGTGATGAAATTGGATGTCAATTAAAGATGTGATTCGAAAAGAAAAGGGGAGAAAATTGATGCTTCCACAAGTTAAATGCAAAACCCTTATCGGAAGCGGTCCATTATAGGATTGGAAGTTTGTTTCTCTTTTTCCTATTGCCATTGATTAGCGAAATCGGTTTTATCGAAGTGGAAAATACACTCACCAAGATCTAATTGGAAAATTAGACGGAAGCTATCTGGTTGTATTTACTATGCTGCAAATGGCTTATTTTGTTGGTAATTCATCCCCAAGGCCATTCGAGTGAACACGGGATGTTGAGATGAACTCCGGCACCTCGTTGACCCGGAAAAGATAATTTGTGAATCCTCAGCGGGTTGCAGCGTTGACCAACGTCCGCTTACCTCCACGCGCCTGACGACGCGCGTGCGGATGGGGGCCTTCGCGTGTCATTGGATCAGCTTGAAAACAGAGTCACACATTCATACGTGTTTTCAGGCTAGAAAAGACGATGCATATCTGTTGGTACACCACGAGCAGCAGCGCTTTTTTCTGTTCAAGTTTCTTTGTTTGTTTCCCTCTCTATCCCTCTCTCTCTCTCTTGGCAGGCCGGTGTTTGATTCGAACAAAGCATCATCACTCACCCCGGATGAGAGAGAACGTGATAAAATCTGCTCTGCCCGGGGCAGGGATAGAGATGAGATAGAGAAAGATCGAGCTCTGGTGTCCTAGAAATTTGCATTGTGATAAGGACCTGCTTTAGCAGCAGGGTGGTTGTCATCAACAGTGGCTTCTTCTTCACTCCTCTCAGCAGGTCCTTGAGCTCCACTAACGAGCTGCATTTGCCCCTCTCTCTCTCTCTCTCTCTCTCTCTCTCTCTCTCTCTCTCGTTCAAAGTTCCGTCTTTCTTAGTGGGGGTATCAAGATTGTCAGTGGCGTTGACCTGGGTTTGGATTCTTTTTGTCTTGAAGGTTTCTGGGTTTTCTTAGGTGTCCTTGAGGATGCTTGGTGTTAAAGATTGTAGAATGGGTTGGCGAGAGTGTGGAACTGTTCGAGTCTCTCTTCTTTTTTATCTTGCTCACGAAGACTTTTTGTGGTTTCTTTTTGTTTGGTAGGCTGTTAACACATCCACACCTTTTTGTCTTTCTGTTCTAAGCCTTTTTGAGCTTCAAAGTTTTTTCCCCTCTCGTCCACTTATGCTCTCTTCCTTTCCTTCTTTCATACTTTCGGTTGCTCGTAAATTCATTTCTGTGATCTTGATCTGCTATTCTTCTGTTCACTTTGTCAATGCTTTCTATGTAGTCAAATATCAGAGTTTTGCAAGAGCTTGTGCTTGTTTTGAAGATGTACTAAGTTCATACTCTCATGCCTAATGCTGCTTCCTTTTGCATTGCCAGTAACTTTTAAGATTTGAAGCTTGGTTTAAAGAACTCTTCATGTTTTTGGCCTAGTGTGCCTTCAAGTGCTATTGGAGCTAAAAAGGAAGTCTTTAGTGTTTTATCGGAGGAAGAAAAAGAGTGAAATTGCCTGTCTGAGTACCTTTAATTGTACATTAACAAAGTAGATGCATGGATCGGAGAGATGCAATATCAGCCTCTTATTACACTCAAAGAGGTGTATCTGGAACTGGTTCCGGAGCACAATCACTGTACCATGGTTCACAAGGCATTCACCCGTTAACAAGTGCAAGTATGCCTTTCCCAAGCAATTTTGGAGGCGGTTCTTTGGGATCCCCATTGTCAGTGGAAACTTCGCTGGCAATACCGACTCATGAAATTAATGTTGGGGTGCCGGCAGTCGGGGCAGCTCCACCAGGTGAGCCGGTGAAAAGGAAGCGTGGACGGCCAAGGAAGTACGGCCCTGAAGGGACCGTGTCTTTGGCATTATCGTCCACGTCAGTTTCCCCTCCAGGACAAACATCCACACCAAGGCGTGGCAGAGGGAGGCCTCCAGGTTCTGGCAGGAAGCAACAGTTAGCTTCCGCAGGTGAATTTTTGCTGTCCAATTGCTTTTGGGAAGTAAATAGGTCAATTTTGTTAGTTGATTTCATGCCGCCTTAAGTCAGCATATGTGTTCTTGTTCTGCCTTGGATTTACTTTGAATGATTTATGTGTTGGTGAACCGTTCTCTGTATCCAACTTTGATTGGCTCAATTTCGATATCAACCTTTCCTTCTAAAGATAAGAGCTTGAAAAGAAAGCTTTGACAAGTTTTTATAAAACTAATATGGAATAGGACTAATCTGTATTGGAGAAGAAAGTTTAACTTAAGAAGAGTCTTTGACAATGAAATGGGACACCGGTTGATGTCTAAACATGTAATCGGTTTGGTTTTCATAGTTACTTTTAGACAGTTAGGCCATATCTAGTCTATCTTGGCAAATGTTTCTCTAATGTACTCTACTGGTCTTTTGAATTGTCATTTCATCACACTATTTTCGTTGTCAAACCCAATTCAGGTCTAATGCCAGTCTTATCTGTCATTGTCACATTTTGGACTAAGGTTGGTGTTTGAGATGTCTGATCTGTTAAGTGAGAGGGACAGGATGAAAGAAACCAACTTGTTTAGAGCCTTAGTTCAGAACCTTAGCGTTTTGATCTTTTAAGTGAGAGGAGAGGATGAGACAAGTCGATATCTTTTGAGCCTTAGTTCAGAGCTTTAGTGTTATCTTTAGTTCAATTGCTAAGCCAGTTTATTTTGATCAAGTTTTCCTTCCAACATGAGGATATTTTGCCTTCTGTCATAAAGTTAATTTTGCTTATGTCAATTTAAAATTCTTTCAATGATTGACTTTGTAATGATCTTTTTGCCAGGTGAACTGTTGTCTGGTTCAGCTGGAATGGGTTTTACTCCCCATATAATCAATGTTGCAGTGGGAGAAGTATGTGATCTGCTTTAAAATCTCTGTTCTCTCTCATTAACATGCATTATGTAGCCAAACGATATATCTCAGGTTGGAAATTTGGATGCATTTTTTTTTTCTATTTTGTTGCTGACAAGATCTGGTATATAGTTATTTGGACTATGGGGCATTTTTTGCATCAGTGAACTGCAATTTGCATTAACAAGTATCTCCATAGAATTGCAGCTGCTTTTAAAATTTCAGATAGAATTACTCGAAAGCAAATACTACAATGTGAAGTCCTTAACTTCCTGCTTTGCTTTTTATGACACTGTGCTTTATGCACAATGTTCTTGTATGCAAGTTCTTCTAGAATTGGGAATATCATGAGTGGGGAATTTAAACATTCAATGGGAAAATGTCAAATCTTTTCCAGATATTAAAGAAACGTTATTTTCCATATGTTAAATGCTTACTCCATTTCATTAACAGCTTTCCCTCCATGATCATGAAAATGAGCATTCATGTTTGTCAGATTTCTTTTTCTCGATAAAGTAGTTTTTATCAACTTGAATACAAATTCAGGGGTGCTGAGCATCCGTGTTGTGCTTGAAAACTTTACATCGTGGTCATCCTCTTTGCATCCTATAGCATTGAATTCTATTAGTATATAATTTTGCCATTAGTATTGGCCACCGAAGATTGCCATTTCCTTTTATGAGACATTCTTTTAGTCAGTTCCTTTCTTTCTTTGTTAGGA
The DNA here is from genome assembly GCA_019926035.1 of Melaleuca alternifolia. Taxonomy (NCBI): domain Eukaryota; kingdom Viridiplantae; phylum Streptophyta; class Magnoliopsida; order Myrtales; family Myrtaceae; genus Melaleuca; species Melaleuca alternifolia. Next base: position 64,600 of record JAGKPW010002199.1, on the reverse strand, counting down.
CATAGCTGCGAAAATAACATCTTTTTCACAGCAAGGGTCAAAAGCTGTATGTGTCTTGTCTGCCAATGGCGCTGTAAATACTGTCACTCTACGTCAGCCTTCTAGTTCTGGTGGCACCATCACATATGAGGTTTGAGCAGCTATTATATTCTTTCTTTCTGATGAAAGTACTTAGAACATGAAGTTACAGTTCAATCATTTATAACACTGCAGCTAATATACGCCATTCTTTGACATCTGCAGGGGCGTTTAGAAATTTTGTGTCTTTCTGGCTCTTTCTTGCTTGCAGAGGAGAGCGGTTCTCGAAATAGAATGGGTGGTCTTAGCATCTCTCTTGCCAGTCCGGATGGTCGTGTCATTGGTGGAGGAGTTGGGGGAATGCTCATAGCTGCAAGTCCTGTTCAGGTAAAACTGCTTTCTTCATGGATAGCCCATGTGCTTTGTTGATCATTTCATATACCACAGTTCTTAAAACTTTGGTTTAGACTGAGGTTGATAATAAGAGCTTCATATGAAGGCCAAGCACTTCTCTCAACAGTATTAGCAATGTTTTCTTAAAGCTATACTATTAAAATGGGAACTATGGCGACCATCTTAGTAATTTAATCATGTGAGATCTTCCAAAAGAGTCATCGGAACTTCAAATGTACTTAATTTTGTCCATCTGGTTGTGCCTGACACAGCCATAATATCCTCTACTTGACTAATAGCTGTTAGCTGCAGGTAATAGTAGGGAGCTTTTCATGGGGAAGTTCGAGAACCAAGCACCGGAAAGTGGAAGGTTCAAAAGCTCGCACCATGCATACGACATCAACTCCACCACCGAGTCAGAACCTAACTCCAGTTTCCATGGGCGTTTGGCCTGATTCCCAGACACTGGACATTCATGATCATGTGGACATTGATCTGATGCGGGGATGACAGTTTAAGTGGCATAGGCACATTGATGGTGTATATATCTTGCTCTTCTGGTGTCACAAAGATTTGACCTCTTCGAGTATGATGGTATAGCAGCTGACCTAGTCTTAATGTGTGTCTCGCAACACATTGATTTCATAAGCCGGTGGGATACATACCTATTCCTTTTTGTAGCCTTAACTTGAAATTTTTTCCGTATTCATTCCAGTTTTTTTTTTTTTTTCTGGCTGCTATTCTGTGTACAACCTGTGATTGGCTCCAAAAAAGAGATTGTGCTTCTGTGTTTTATATAAGCCGGATCCTGTTAATGGACCGACGCTTGTTCCCTAACATGAACTTTAACCTCCTAAGAGCAGGGAACTTGAAATTTTTGGATTTCTGTTTCTGTAACGTCCTCCTCATCCCCACCACCAATAATATTGTCCGCTTTGGCCATACCGTATTGGCACGGGCGGGCTACGGCCTCAACCTCACGGCTTTGTTTTTTCTTGGGTCCACCATCCTCGGCGGCAACTCACTAGTGCAACTCACTAGTGCGCAATCCGAAAAAGCGGGTTGTTGATGTCTAAGGGTGGACCTCCCATATATAAGCCATCCTAAGGCTTACTCCCTAGGCAATGTGGGATCCCTAGGCAATGTGGGAGTAAGGAATGTTACAGTTTCTGAACTGTCTGCTTGGGAGAAATGACTGAACAGAGCATTCTGAGGCTCCGCTTCAGCCTGTTTAATTGATTCAAGGTCGGCCCCTTTGTGACCCAGAGATTGCTCGTAGATCTACGAGATGTGTTCTGTATTCTGTTGCTTGAAATGACACAGTTCAAAGAATATTCAGGCAAAAGTATGAGCAATCAGCAGCTCTCTTTTACGACCTTGAAATGACAGTTAAAATGATATTCACGGAAAACATTCTTAGTGGTGGGAAAAGTTAGAAACCTGTTTATGTGGTATCTTTACAGCTTGAAGTTGCAGCGGAGAATTTTTTAGCGTGAAGATAAGATCCGTCTTTGCCTGCGAAAAATCATAGGCTTTAGTAAGCTATGTTATACATATAAACTTAAGAGTTGGAAATTTTGAAACTTGTTATGAAATTGTAATCAAGTTCTAAAAAGCTTTAAAGGATATACTTAAGTCGGTAAAATTTATCACGAGTGATATTGAGATCTTAAAGCTTTTGAAAAGTTACAATCAAGTTCTTGGAACTTGTCAAATAAGTTCAATCAAGTCATTTTATTGATTGTATTTTTTAAAAATTGTAAGATTTAAATGAACTTTTTCAACAAGTTTTGGACAAAAAGTTTGAGATAAGATTGTAATTTTTGAAAGTTTTAGTATTTAATTGCACTTTTGTGATAAATTTTAGATTTCAATTGAATTTCTTTTAAAGTTTTTATGATAAATTTCAGACTTCGAGGAGATCGTTCATATTCTTCTTAGAGCTCACGTTCACCGAGATGTTATTAATGAGACGTAGCTAGATCAAGCTTTGAGCCATTCAATCACTTTTGTTCTACTCTTTCAATTTAGTGGACATGGACTCCTTTGTCTTCTAGTTGGGACTTTCCTTAGGTTTGTCATCTGCGTGCCACCAATCTTTATCCACGAGCAGGGCCTCATCTTCAATTTTTATAACTCGACACCCTATCCTCCGAGCTTCTCTATTTCAATCCATGATTGATCAGCCGATGACATCTTCCCAATATTATATTTTTTGGATCTTTCTTCATGGAGAAACCCTAACTTTAGACTTTGCTCCCGACTTTGCTCTGACACCATTTATTAAGAGTGTGTAGCAAAAGCCCAATACCTTCATTTGGGAAGATTGCTAAGAGGGAGCTTAAGGTCCGAACTCGTTAATATAGACCAACTATGATAATATGAATTGTTCAATAATACTTCAATTCTTCGATGTGAGATTTCCCTAGCATAATTCACGTGTATCCTAATTATTTCTCCCTCAAGTGTGAGCTTCGGTATTTGGTTTGTTCACTTAATTCAAGTATCCTTATTCATAAACTTATTTCAACTTGAAATTCCAACACCCAACTTCATCCTTGGTCTTTTTCTCCAAACCAAACCATGATAGTAAAACTTCATCCTGGTTTTTTTTTTCTCCTGACTGAACCATGAAATCTATTATCGGGCCTATGTAGTCACACCACAATCCTTACTTGAAAATGACATTGATTATAAGATCCATTCCTTGAGATATTTACCAAACACCAGAATCCACCAATCTACCATTGACTATGGATACCATAACTTAGGATTCGACGTATAATCACAAGGAAATAGAGAATAAAAATGAATAAAAGAAAGCGAGATACAATGTTTTTATTCGGATTTACTCTTAAACTATAGTTATTTCCATTAAATGATTTCACTATAATAAGCATCATGTACTTCTCCGATGCATCCTCAATTATAAGAAAAAGAGATCACATGTACCGAGTAGCTATTCATAAATTCAAACCTGAACTAATAACAAAATATGAAGTCAAACTATTAAACTCTTCGGTGGCTCAGGAGCATTGCACCTATGACTCTCACCTGGGTGCCCTGAAATCCCATGGGACCCCGGTACCTAGTTGTTAATGGGGAGTATTACTTATCTGTAGAGGAGTATGAGCCATACCCCAAGAAAAGCCAAGTCAACTTCATAAATCATATCCGTCGAAGATGCATCTTTGGTTTTTTATTTTTTTTCAGCTGTATGCTTCGTCTAGATGATCTTTGGAGGGATATTGAAATTGAACAATTCTTTTCTTGTTGCCGTCTTTTTCAAGAAATAACAATGTCACATTATCCGAACTTTGTCTTGCTCTGGCATTGTATCTTCGTGATTCATGCTGCGGAAGATCTATGGTTCGATGTCTTTGCTCTTTCTTATTGGTTTGAAGATGCTCTCAGATAAGATAAGCAAGGAAAGGGGCCAGAATCTTCACATTCACGACAACCTTGATGCTGTAAGGTTCACAATCAAAGAAAAATGGTCTTTTAGTCATATTCAAAATATTCACACTTAAATCTCCTGTACCAAAACCATTTTATGAAGAATCAAGACAGATTCTTTAACAGAAAATTTACCCTATCGAAACCAATCCCATCCAGAGTGAATTGAGACAAACATATGTTGTCCCCAGTTATAGTGAGCTGGCTTCTCTTATATACACGTCAAGACACGTCTTGCATTCCAAAGAATCAAGAATCTTTAACCGAGTTAACCAAGGGCATCCAGCAAAGATTAAATTGGCCAATTGATATACAGTGAGAACTGATGAGGAGCTTGGTGAAATCATCAAGAATCTTTGTTCATACAGTCTTGTCTCAACTTCGCTCACATTATTGATTTTAAGCCGTCTGCCTTGTTTCTGTACATTATCTTGTCAATTTACGCTTTGTTAAATGACGATATCTCATTATTTTGTCATGTCGTAGTTAAGGACAGCTATCTAAGCGATTCAATCTCTATATAAAGTCCATCGACGTAGCATTACCTTCACTTCAATCAGTTGCCAATTACTATTCAGTTCAGAGGAAACACAACATGTTGAAGATGAATGAACAAGCTCTTTTGAGTTTTCTCGTTCTCATTCTCATTCTATTCATTGAGTCAACTTGTCCAAGTGTTGAATCTCGATCTTGCAGGCCCAGTGGGAGAATAAAGGGCAGAAAGCCACCTCCGAAAAAATGCAACCCCGAGAATCAATCCGAGTGTTGCAAAAAAGGCGTTTACTACACGACCTTCAAGTGCTCACCGCCTGTTTCGCATCGAACAAAAGCTACTCTAACCATCAATAGCTTCGAGAAGGATGGGGATGGGGGTGCACCGTCCGAATGCGACAACAAGTTCCACCGGGACAACATCCCGGTGGTGGCACTATCGACTGGGTGGTTCAACCACCGGAGCAGATGCTTGAAGAATATTACTATCTATGGTAATGGGAGGAAGGTCGACGCCATGGTTGTGGATGAGTGTGACTCCACCACGGGCTGTGATTCTGACCATGATTTCCAACCGCCATGCCGCAATCACATTGTGGATGCCTCTAAAGCTGTTTGGAAGGCTCTAGGAGTGTCAACCCATGTGGGTGAGCTTGACGTTCACTGGTCAGATGCCTGAGTTCCACTTGAAAGGGCATTGAATATATGCCAGGTAAAGGCTTTAGGATCTATCCACTCGGTGAACAATGAAGTGATCCTATCAGTTTCCTTTCCTATCATATTCCCCCGCTCTGGGTTTAACGCAAACTCAGATTGATGATTGAATAAAAAGGTAAAAACTGTACGAGATATTACCATACGCAATCCAATGCTTGGTCCGTCTCGACTCATCCCACTTTTTTCTTGTTAACAATATCTTTTCTTATTGGTCAGCCAAACCTAGAAACAAGAATGGATAGTACACAAGATATTCGTGATTGGCAAGGACATTTGTTTAATTACTTTTTATAGACCTCGAAGCCCCTAACTCTTTGATTAGCATGTCTAAACAAGCAGAAAACAGGCTACCTTTGAAAGAACTAATTATTCTGCAGAAAGAAGAAATCATCCGAGCATTACTGTGGTGAAAAGAAGCGATTGAATAATGAGAAAATAAATTGGACATCGGTTTAAGTGGTTCGGTCAATCTAACCTACTCTACGATGATAGTAGCATAGAATCCGACTTTAACCAACAATACAATGAGCAATTTCTCAGTTGTTGTCTTCAGAACACTTGCAATTTTTCATAATATTCATGAACACGCTGCACAATTGATTGTTGTGGCTGAGCTCGCTCACTAATATATGCCCAACACCCACTTGTAATATTTAGATCGACACTAGGAAACCCCCTTTAGGCAACCCAAATTAGGCGATCCATTCAAACTAGTAATGCAGCCTCTATGATAGTAATTTCTTGTTTGTTCAGGTCGAACCAAAATACTTATTTGGATTTTGAGTTTTTACCCGGATCGGGTTCCTTCACAGGTTTGAAGTCGAGACATATTTTCAATAATAGCTAATGCTAACTATTATAGTTGCCTAAAAAAAAACTATTATAGTTGCCATTAATATAACAAGTGAAATGAGTTATCAATTTAAATGTACTTTCAAGTTCTCATGAAATGTACATTGATGATGTTTACATGCGAATTTCCAAATCAATAGCAATTCAAGATTTTACCTAATCATTCAATTAGAAATGTTTGGAGGAATTAGTAAACTTCATATAAGTTGTAGGCTGGTCATACTTTCTTTAATGCAATTTCAATGCAATCCTTCCTCTCCAGATCAGAAGTCCTCACGTCCTCCAGTAAGAGGAGGCTGGGTTAAAAGCCTGCTGTTTTAGCGTATCCCCAAGCAGCAGTCATAGCGCGACAAAATGACGATCATCAGTCTATGAAGGCATTTCTTTAGTTGAAATTGATGAGCTGTTCGCTTGCCCAAGTGGTTTTTGCTTCCTGTGCTGTTTTAGCCCTTTACTTTGTTTTACCAAGCAAGCTGAAACAACAGCGATGTAGATGCCTAATCTTCGTGCAACGACTCTTCTCCTATAAAACAGGATTTTGCACTTTAGCTATCTTGTACCTGAAAAAAAGAAGAAGCTTGCATTTGATGATCCAAATGTATTCAATGCACAAGATATTAATAAAACATGTGCTGATGAACCCCGCCAAGGAAAAGGACCTTGAGAAGGTCTTATATCTAGCTCGGAACAAAGCTTAATTCAAGGAGGATGAAATATTGCATCAAGTCGCCTGGTGAAAAGCAGCTTATGATTAAGTTCTTGTTGTTCTCTTATACATGGAATAGATGGATTATATCCAACAAAATTGCAGCTTCAATCCCGGCTGTAAGCTCAAGTGCTCTTCCAAATGACCGTTCAAGGGGTCGAAGTCCATATTAGATGACTGTAGCGTTCTTGTCATCTTTTTGAGACATGACTCAGTCACATTACCATGACTTTGCCTCCAGCTCTTTTTTATGTTTCTCGATGATTTCTGCCCACAGATGTGAGGACTGGTTCATTTGGTCTTTTTCACATTGACTTGTATGTTTCTCTGGGTAAGTCAAACGCTACAGGCTGAATCCTGAAAAGGAGCAGAGAGTTTTTTTTATTCTTATTGAAAATAGAAGTTGCGGCTTTGGTCATTGCGTTCATCATGCCAATCCAATATAGTTGCATCTTGGGAGACTCAA